>JAXRKP010001018.1:135000-150000 GCA_037039925.1 Doris montereyensis
AGGAATGCCATCTTTTAATCTTTTAATGGGAATCATGAAATTGAGTGGGGTGGGGGGAAGGGGGTCCTCTTCCCAGATGACATGAAAACACAATGAAAAAAATAAGATGGGGGTGAGGGAGATGCTTCATCGGTATCCCCTAATGACATGAGAACCCTGTGAAAAAAAGGGGGCATTTCCTGGAAGTCTCCTCCTGAATATGATTCATAAGATAGATACATTAATACTCAATTTAAATACTATAAAATTATATTGCAAAGACTACTGAAGTATATACCGCAAAATAGGGACATGGAAGAATGCTTTGATATCCCCAGAGGTCAAAACACTTTCGCAGCGCACACACAGCATTGGAACTGGGGGAGAGGGTTTTTTAGTGTTTGAAAAGGGGTTGCATGATTAGCCTGAACGGATTGTGATAAAATCTCTTTTTAGATCTAAATATAAAGCTGAATGTCTCTCTAACTTTGACCCTTTAGCTATTAATTCTTGGAACCACCGCACCCACAACCTCCATATTTCGCATGTAGATTTTAAATAGTCTGCTTTGGGTTCTTAGCGAATAAACTCTTGGATCAAATCAATATTTCAATAGATTGGAAAGAGATTGTTTTGCCTATAATCCACAAAACTTTTTACTGTTACTAGATTTAATTTCTCGATTTCCGATCATTACAATAAAAAACGTACATAACTTCAGTATCGAGTACTACGTAATAAGCCAGTGTAACTTCAATATTGAGTACTAATATGATCTAATAACCGGTACATGATATCACCTGTAACCTATACAGTGGTTTCTGAGTTACTGCAGTCAAAGGTCGAGAGACCCAGCTTTATAATAGAGAGAAACTATAATCCAACATTATTTGTGGGCATGCTTGTCTGGAAATAAAAATTTTCAACATTATTCTTTTTTTTCTTTCTTTCATTTATTTCTAGGATTTAAAACAAAGAAGTTCCTTGCACACATTAGAAAGTGCTAGATTGCGTATCCCGGCTGTGCTGTATGTGCAACATTAGCCTTTAATTCTCGCTAGAGAGTGAAATTCAGCAATAAAATAAGTGAACAATAACATATCCGAAACCGTCCTAAGATTCTATCATAAAATCACATATTTCCATCAAAATCAGATATTTTTTAGAGACAATAATTCATCCAGATCTGGTGAGTCGAGGCTAAAAACTATGAACAATGGCCATTGTGTTCATTATCACTTTTGTCAGGTGCGGGTGTGGGGACAGAATTCAGCCTTCAGGGATTTTATAGTTTTTATGAATAAGCAAATTAAAGTCAGAAACTCTCGAATCAATGGTTGGTCCTGTCTGATATGTTACACTGAACGTTGTCAGTGATGTTTGGCCTGCTTGTGTTCAAATATAATGCTAATGATCCTAGACTCTTACTGAGAGAGATTGGCAGAAATGAAACGACACTACTTTTTATGAAACATTGTAGCAATTGCAAGCAACTCTTCACTTTTTTTACCCCACATTTTTATTTCAATTATGTCCCTTGGTGTATACCAGATTATGAAAATCCTAATAAGAAATTCGGCTAGTTCTCTCGTTCCTCCCCAGGGAAATTAAAGGAATCATCAACATGCTCCTGGAAAGATGCCCCCCCCCAACCTTCCCTCCTGACCGCCACGACAGTTACCAGGTTTTGGGGCCCAGCCCTCAATGACTGGGCCCTTTTACCCTGAAGACCAAAAGGAAACCTACCTCAGGGATGGGGGCTAGCGAGCCTTGACATTGAAGGGGGCTCCCTTATACCCAATGTGTTTATGGAGGTTCTCCGATCGCCTTGGAATTGAGCCGCAGGTATCCGTAACTGGCCTCTGCCAACTGGGGATACACAGGTGTAGATAGTTGCCGTTTCAAAGGGTTCCTAGGAACTCAAGCAACCCAGGTCCCCAATTTTCAGTCAGTCAGTCAGTCAGCGTCTTGTCCTGGAGGCAATGTGGATGATCACCTGTTCGGCTTCACACTATAGAAACTGGGATAAGTTACAGCTGTATGTGCCTTATGGACACCTTTTTCTGGAACCTGGCCTTGGCCGCAGATTTCCTTTAAAGCATATCCAATGAGCAATCTGATTGAAGCTTGGACTGCAGCCAATGCCATGAGCTAAACGAAGCGTTAGCAAGGGTCAAATGATTATTTATACAGGTGATTCAAAAGGCTGTCGGCGTAAAGAACTTGAAGTGCGAGAAAAAACAAATGTGCAAAAAATAACTGGTTGAAGATTATGCATCATACAGAAAAGGAATCAGTAATGATGTCATTGGATTGGTTGTCTACAAAAATTCCTGGATGTGATGTTCTTTATGCTGAAAACCGCATGTTTGTAACGTCTTGGTTTTTCTGCAAAGCAAGTTATTAACCCTGATAGCCTTTTTTGAATGACCCTGTGTATCATGTTTGGATATCTTCCATTATTAGATCAGAAACTAGTAAGGTAAAAAAGTAAGTTCCTTCAAGTCTTTATGGAGATTAAGACAAAATGTTATTAGTCATTAGTGTTTAATTATTATATTGATTTATTGTCATCGTCATGCAAGGTCAAGATATGCTTTTAAAGGCTATGCATGGTTTGCTGGCTTGAAAATAGATAAAATGAACTCTTGTGTGCTGATTTTTTTCTTTACAGATTTTGAAATTAAGGAAAAGCAAGTGACCACGGTATGATGTAATATAGCAACGCGTTCAATATCTGATTGTTATGAAGTTCAACTGGCGGTACCTCTAAGTAGCAGAATGTTGAACAAAGATGTCAAGGACTGGCTCTCTGAATATAAGTAGGATTTGAATCTTTTGATTGAGTGATTTTGGAAATTTCTATTTTTGTATAATCGTGCAGGTTTACTTCAGTGTTATGAGATGATCATATCATACCTCAGGTGATATCAAGTAGGATTATATGAATTTGATTGAGTCAGTACTGAAATACTGAGGTTACACAGGTAGACATGAATGATATGTTTCCAAGTTTTTAAAATTATAAATCCCGTTGAAATGGCAGATAAGGTGACTGAAAATTCTTCTCAAAGACAGGGAATCAATTAAATTTTTCTTTAAAGAAAGAAAATTAGTCGCTTCTGGTAGAAAACTTCCTGAAATGGAAATGATCCTGGGATCATTCAGAACGTACGTGCAAAATATGGTCACTCTTAATGGCTTTGCAACAGAATCTTTGATGTACAAAGAATGAACAACTCAGAATGATATAATATTATATATATTAAGGTTTGCATTTCAAATTGGCGGTACAGTGAACTCTCGGTGGATTGTAAAATAGTCCCGATTTCGAGGACCTTAGGATTTTGGTTTTCCCTCAGCAGTTTGACGTATCTAAGCCCTTCTGTGAGTGGTAAAATGCAGAATTAAACGAACAAGTAGACACAGTGCAAGTAAATCAAAACAAATATGGCAATTATCAGAGATGTTTCTCACACTCACAGTCGATCATCCTTGGACAGTTGATAGATAGGACACGTAATCAAGAAGGCATGGTGAATCGTTGAATCTCCTCGCGTGTCCACCCTTGTGATTGGCGGGATACGCGGCAATGAAAGACTATGACACTGCACAAGTCTGTTTTCTAAGTGCCGCCCCATGTCAACAACATACCGTATTGTTAGGTAGACGAGCAAGGACTGGATCGATACCTACTTTTCACACCTTCGTAATGGACGTCTGGTGTGTTTGGCTTATGGTCGTGAATCAACTGGCACTTGTGACATCATGTACATATTATTTAATGTATAACATGTGTATCACTGATGCAGGTGTAATAATTAATGTTTTGCTAACACAGTAACCAAATTTGGATAACAAGTGAGTGTTGGAATAGATAAATATGAGGGAAATGGTGATGATAATCAATGCAAGTCCACGAAAAATTGTCCTGATTAGCCGGGATCTTTCCTGTTTAGGGAGGTTAAATATATAGAAACAATTCCGTTCCCTGAGATTTCTTCCCGATTAGACGGATTTCCTGATTCCCCGGGTTCCCGATTAAAGAAGTTCCACTGTATAAACATTTTATTTCAAATATAGCAATTTTCTGCTATAGAGTATTTTATTTTTCAAACATTTTGAAAAATAAAATTTCCTTGTCATGATATGATCAACAGTAGAGTTTTGCACAGATGCCTTTAGTTTGCATTGGATTTTAGCTGCAATGTACCAGTTTTTTGTAAGCATTTAAAAGAATTTTCCTTCAATCTGTTTTTTTCTGTTTTCAATCTTTTTTTGTTGTCTTTGAGCAGTTTTTAAAAATGTGTTTCTCTTTCTTGCTTTCAAAGTTCAAGATCTGAATTTTAGACGGACTGGAGAAATCTGACAAGAAATTAAGAAAAACACTTAGGCCCTTTGACACTTTAAGGCTGACGCGAAAATCACAATACTAGGAAACATTTTGGGGTTTTTGATTTCATTTGATTTACCCACATCCACAACTAAGGTGATCTCCTTTTTTATCGTCCGTCTCCGATGTAAATTGTGTGCTTTACGATTTACTGCTTCATTTATTTATTTGAATGTATGTATTTATTCAAGTTTTCCTTATTTATTAATGGGTGGTTGATAACTGCTCCTGGTAGGTCCCACTTTCTCTTCACTCTTTCATCTCTTTCAATTTACCATTTCCTTTTACAAATATTGTGGATGGGGTAATTTTCAGAAACATACAAAACAATTTCTTTTCATTCATGCATTGATTAATTTAATGCATTGATTGATTTGTTTATTTCTTTACCATTTTTTTTTTGTCTTACAGAGGCTTGCAGCAAATGAGATCCATACCTTTGCTTGCACACTTTCCTCCAATGAAGACCTGATAGTCGGCTTGTTTGACTTGTTTGAAACTCCTCCATTCCAAGTGCAGGTAAAATATAGAATTTTATTGGAAATGCATGTAGTTGAATCATCTTGTCTCGTTAAGTATTTGTACAAAAATAGTCTTGACATGCTTTGTGTCACATGATGTGTACGATGCTACACAAACCATACCATGTCTCGCAGTGCTGTCGCAGAGATCAGTAATTGGAATCAATTGTTCTACAAATTTTAAACTATTGCCATCTCAAGAATGTAAATCTTTTGTCTGTAAAGAAGAATAGATTTGGAAAGAATACTGGGAAAAGTATTCATAGTGAATACAGAATTTGTAGAGTAGTTTCCCTTGTCATTTGATATATTCAGCTATTGTTTGGGTTTTTTGCAATGATGAACCCAGTCATTTTGTCCTTCATGACATCTCATAGGATTTAATAGATGAAACTTTTGTAAAGTGAATAAGATTTCCCAGTTCTAAGGTAAATCTTTACAGCACTATAGAAAGAGCAAGAAATTGAGCTTGGATAAATAAACAATCCCAAAACAACTCAAATGGATGATGAACATGAAAATGGTTTGTCTTAGATTGCAGACTTGTCCATTAAAAAGTGAGGCTTTTATTCAGCTCAACCCATTAACCTAAGCATAAATCCCTTACAAGCTCAAGGGGTTGATTGATATCATGATAGACATCAAGGCAGATGGATTGAAGCTGAGTCCTATTGGAGATGGACAATACAAAAAATAAAACCCTTTGCAGATCACAACCATTCTGTATACGTTCAAGAACCTTTGGCTGTTTTCAGTGCAGTGCAGGCAAAATTAAAATCCTACCGAAACCTCAGGAGTTCATCCAGTATGATGCAAAAATTCAACATTTACAAAAAATGTAATGCGAGAAATAGGGACATTGAAACCATTTCTGCTCTTTAGTACTGAGGTGGTGGGTTGACCATCGCTTGCCACAAAGACCGAAGGCACAATGGATACAGCCAATGCAAGACAGGGAGCAGCAAAACTGTTCACACCTTGTCCTTCGATCATGATGCGTGCCCGGTCTATTAAGAACACCGGGGTGATTGCATGCAACTTACAACATCAAGAAAGAGCCGTGGGCAATTCGAAAGATTTCAATTCTAATTGCCCAGTGACAAACCAGTGATCCAATGGAACAAAGGCTGTGCTGTACAATGGGTGGAGTTATGAAGAGGAGACTGGTCATCTTTTATTACGTTATAATGGATAGGTAATGAAGGGTGGTTACAGTGTATAACACAATCTATGATAAAAAAGAAAGAATTTTTTAATCAATTACAGACGTATTTTATGATAATTTGGAAAAGTGATACCTGCGGTTGCCTTTGAGACTGAGCATTTAGGCGAAAATATTGGTTTTGAACAGGCATTTAGAGGGGCAATTTATATAGAAAAAATTCGGTTTCACTGATTTTGCAGGCATTTAGACAAAACGGGCATTATGGCGCCGGGCATGTAGGCGGGTCTCTACTGTATAAACTTTTCCATTTTTGGCAAATTTCATCACAAAAATTTATTTGGGCAAAACGTTGAAGAGATATCAAAAATCGCCAATAACTGAAATATTGCATTGCTTCATAGATGCTATTTACCAACATTGGGGGAAATAGGACAAGAAATAAAAATTAGATGGCAGATCACTGTCAAAAACGAACATTTTTGAAAAAAACGCATTTGAAACTATTTTTTGTGTTATCTGAAGGATTTTCATCTAAACCTAGAAAAGAATTGTATGATACCCTGCAATGTCATACAATCTTGAAAGACTGTTAAATTCATCTTGTCTACCCCATTTCAACTTCTCCGGGTCCCTTATCATACTAATATCGGGTGGCACTTTTTTATGAAGGGTGTGCGGAATGTCTCCCGTAATTTTCGGCCAATCTAAGCTAATATTGATAATAGTTTGTCAGAAGTAAATTTTTGGGATATACTACTTCGTGATGATTAAAATGAGTATCAACATGTTATACTTTAGACATAATTTCTGGCTTTTATTGTACAACAGATGTGTTGAAGGTATGGTTTCTACATAAAATCGTATAAAATGAAAAGAATTGATGCTGCTCTTTTTTTTTATGATATCAATGCTCCATCCATTATTTATTTATTTCTTTATCAGTTCCCCATTCTACCTTTCAGTGTATGGGTTCATATGCCCGAGATGATCTTTCTCCAGGATGCCCTGTCCTGGCATTTTCTGTTTCCTTCTAAAAAAGTTAAATTTCTATGCTTCAATGCCTCTTTTATATCTTCTTCCCACTTTCTCCGACGTCTGCCTTTTGGTCTTGTATTGCACTTGCCTTTTTGAATCTCTGGCTGATTTCTTCTCTTAGTTGAGTTAATCATTACTCCTAGGTAATTGTAGCTTTGAACTTGTTCTAAATTCTCCCTGCCCAATTTAAGATTTTGTGTTTTAGCTTCCTAGTTACTAGCATTGTTTTGGTTTTCTTTGCATTTACCCTCATTCATCTTTTATTCGGTTCATTGTTCATAATGTTGATATTCAACTGAAGGTCACTTTCTGATTTTCCAAACAGAACTAAATCATCGGCAAAGGAAAGCATTGATATATTTACTGGTTTGAGCTTCCACATACCTACATTCATTTTCTACATTTTTGAGGATGTCTTTGCGACTGAATCCATAAATGTGATAAACAAAAAGAGGAATTAGATACAACTCTGTCTTACTCCTATATCTACATCAAATTCTTCAGATATGTTTCCAGCTACTCTCACTGCACATGTTGGTTTATTGTAAAAACTTTTAATGGCTTCTGTTAAATTTTCCTCTACATTGTGTTCTTTCAAGGAATGCCATAGTTCATGCCTCCTCACAGTGTCAAATGCCTTTTCTAAGTCAATAAGACACAGGTACAAGTCAATGTTTCTCTCAATTAATTTTTCTATTATTTGTCTAATTGTAAATATGTGGTCTTGTACACTTCTTCCTGGTCTAAATCCACTCTGATGCTCTTCAATCTGACCTCTACTCTTTTCCTTAGTCTCATTCCTAGTATCCTGGCATATACTTTTCCTGGGAACGCTAAGTAGTGATATCCCTCTATAGTTTGAGCATTCCATAGTTGATTCTTTCTTATGTATTGGTACTATCGTTCCCTTTTTTCCAGTCGTCTGGCACCTGTTTTGACTTCCATGCTTGTTGACATATTGCATGTAGTAGTTTGTCTGCCTCTCTCCCTTGGTTTTTAATCATTTCTGGATAAACTTGATCTATTATAGCTGTTTGGATTTCTTACATTGATATATCTACATCTTTAGTTGTCTATTCTGGATTACTTTTACCTTACTAATTGATCTTTACTCGTTTCATACGTTCAGGAGGAATTATGTAATTGATGAAAATCTTTCTCCACGTTTCCATGATTTGGCTGTCTTCTTTCATTATTTCTTCTTTGGCATTCTTAATTTGTTGTATTAGGCATGCTTTGGTCTTTCTCATGCTCTTCATTGCCCCCAGAACAGCTTTTTGATTTCCTTGATAGCTTTCTTGAAGTCTTTGTCCAAACTCTTCCCATTTTCCTAACTTCCTCTTTGGCGATAGTTCTTTTATTCACGTAATCTATCCTATCCTCTGGTCTCTTTGTTTGCAAGTATTTCTTCCAGGCATCCTTCTTTTCTTTGATCTTAGTCTTGACATTCTCATTCCACCATGCTGTTCTTTTCCTATCTCCTTCAATTTGTTTCCTACCACAGACCTCTTCAGTACAACTGGGGAGTGTTTCTTTATACATCTGCCACTTTTCTTCTATTGTGCTATCATTCAGATCCATCTGTCTTTCACTGATAAATCTTTTTATCCTAGATTGGTATACCTGTTTTACTACTGGTTCATTTAGTTCCTCTATTTTGAGTTTAGTGGCTTTCTTCTCTTTCCTTTTCTGTTTGTTTTCTTCAGTCAATAATCTCATTTTGGCAATCACTAAGTGATGATCACTAAACATTTCTGCTCCTCTGTTTACTCTTGCATCCAATGTACTGCAAAAAAAGGGAGCTGCTAACTATTATGTAGTCTATCATTGACTTTTCACACCTGTTTCATTTACTCTTGTAAATTTGTGGATATCTTTATGGGGAAAAAAGGAGTTGGCTATTTTCATGTTATTCTTTAGGCAAAAATCTATTAGTCTCTCTCCATTTGGAGAAGTTGTTGTCTCTCCTTCTTTACCTATTACTCCCTCCTGACTGTTTCTACATTGTTGCCTACTCTAGCATTTAAATCTCCTAAAAGCATTAGTTCCTGTTTGGGTTTAAGATTCTCTGCAGCTATTTGTAAATCGTTTTCGAAGATATCTTTTTCTTCTTTGCGTCTTCGTTTGGTCCATAAGCTATTAATAATTTAATTTCTCGTCCTTTTGGTTTAATATTTACCTCTAATAGCCGTGGGTTTATAAATTTCAACTTTCTAGTAGCTTGTCATGCCTTTTATGCACTAGGAGGCCTACTCCTGCTCTAGCTCTAACTTTGACATCTACTCCTGAGAAGGTTAAAATATGATTTGGTCCTACATTTTCTATTCCTTGTCCTTTTTCTTTGTTTCTGTAATGGCCAAAATAACTACTTTGAATTTTCCATTTCTTCAACTAATTCTAACTCTTTTCCATTTATTGCCCTAACATTCCATGTTCCAAAAATCACAGTCCGTATTCGTTTCCAAGTTCGTCTTCGAAAGATCAAAGCCGGTTTTTTTTACATTTATTTCTCTCAATCTGTTTGGTTTTGGATAAGCAGGGATTAGCCCACTGTACCCTAGGTAGATGGTGGGGATGCCACCTTGGAGGCCCCCTACCAGACCTTGTTATTTTCTGTCAGGGTTAACTCCCTTAGCCTTTGGTCAGTCAAGACCAGCCTGCAAGGCAGCAGGTTGTTTTCTTTCTGGGTTAACTCCCTTAGCTTTTGGTCAACTAAGACCCACCTGCAACACAGCAGGAGACTCATGGAGGGCGGGATCATCTACTCCCCGTACAGGTGCGTACCTGTCCACTGCCCGATCCATCAGTTCAATGAACTAAATTTGTCTAATTTGCCGTAAAAATGCCTTCCTCAAGACCCGCTTTTCCTAAATAACTAGGTTACAGATTTTACTCACTGTCACCCAAATGACTAGACTACAGATGTCACTGACTGTCACCCAAATAACTAGACTACAGACGCCACTCACTGTCACCCAAATGACAAGACTACAGACGCCACTCACTGTCACCCAAATAACTAAAACTACAGACGCCACTCACTGTCACCCAAATAACTAGACAACAGACGCTACTCACTGTCACCCAAATGACAAGACTACAGATGCCACTACTGTCACCCAAATAACTAAACTACAGACGCCACTCACTGTCACCCAAATGACAACACTATAGAATACTCACTGTTACCCAAATGACTTGAGTACAGATGCCACTCACTGTCACCCAAATGACTAAGACTACAGATACCACTCACTGTCACCCAAATGACTAGACTACAGATGCCACTCACTGTCACCCAAATGACAAGACTACAGATGCCACTCACTGTCACCCAAATAACTAGACTACAGACGCCACTCACTGTCACCCAAATAACTAGACTACAGATACCACTCACTGTCACCCAAATAAAAGACTACAGATACCACTCACTGTCACTCAAATAACTAGACTACAGACACCACTCACTGTCACCCAAATGACAAGACTACAGATGCCACTCACTGTCACCCAAATGACTAGACTACAGATGCCACTCACTGTCACCCAAAACTGACTACAGATGCCACTCACTGTCACCCAAATGACAAGACTACAGATGCCACTCACTGTCACCCAGATAACTAGACTACAGACTCCACTCACTGTCACCCAAATGACAAGACTACAGACACCACTCACTGTCACCCAAATGACAAGATTACAGATACCACTCACTGTCACCGAAATAACTAGACTACAGATGACTCACTGTCACCCAAATGACAAGACTATAGACGCCACTCACTGTCACCCAAATAACTAGATGACTCATTGTCACCCAGATAACTAGACTACAGACGCCACTCACTGTCACCCAAATGACAACACTACAGACGCCACTCACTGTTACCCAAATGACTTGACTACAGATGCCACTCACTGTCACCCAAATGACTAGACTACAGATACCACTCTCACTGTCACCCAAATGACTAGACTACAGATGCCCTCACTGTCACTCAAATGACAAGACTACAGATGCCACTCACTGTTACCCAAATGACTGGACTACAGATGCCACTCACTGAGACCCAAAGGACAACACTACAGACGCCACTCACTCTCACCCAAATGACAGATAGATAGATTCACTGTCACCGAAATGACAAGACTGCAAATAGACTAGATACCCAGATAATAGATATAGAAGCCACTCACTGTCACCCAAATGACAAGACTACTATACCACTCACTGTATACCCATATGACAAGGCTACAGATACAGCTCACTGTCACCCAGATAACTAGACTACAGCCGTCAGAGACACTCACTGTCACCCAGATGACTAGGTTACAGATCACTGTCACCCAGATAACTAGACAGATAGACAGATACAGATAAACAGATGATAGATGGATAGATAGCCACTCACTGTCACCCAGATAACTAGGTTACAGATACCACTGACTGTCAAAAAGATGATAGAAAATAGCCACTAGATTACAGATGATAGACTATCAATCACTGTCACACAAATGACTAGACTACAGATACCACTCACTGTAGATAGATAGACTTGACTACAAATAGATAGATAGTAAATAACTAGCAGATAGACTCACTGTTACAGATACTGTCACACAAATAACTAGGTTACAGATGCCACTCACTGTCACACAAATAACTAGGTTAAAGATGCTTCTCACTCACAAATGTCACATAAATAACTAGGTTACAGATGTGTTAACTGTCACACAAATAAATAGACTACAGATGCCATTCACTGTCACCCAGATGACTAGACTACAGATGCCACTCACTATCACACAAATAACTAGGCTACAGATATCATTCACTGTCACACAGAATAGACTACAGGTTACCCTTCGATGATAGACTACTCACTGTCACACAAATAACTAGGTTACAGATACCACTCACTGTCACTTCAAATATGGGCTACAGAAACCACTCACTGTCACCCAAATAACTGAGTTACAGAAACCATCTGAGCTGTAACAAGAAATAACTCATGCGATGCTTCACCCAAATAACTGAAGTTACTATTTGTCACTCACTATCACACAAATAACTTGTTTTTTACACTGAATGTTATATTGAAAAATGCGCTTTAAAAATCCACTTATTTGTGACTTTTAATTGTTACAGATGTCACTTACTACCACCCAAATTACTTGTTACTACAGATAACCATAAATAACTAAGTTCAAATGACTCACTGTACAAATGACTTACAGAAGCTATTGACTGTCACACATAAATAATTAGGTTACAGCCCACTTCCTGTCACTTGTATAACTAGGTTACAGATACCACTACTGTCACTTTGAGAACTAAGTGACATGAATGCATAAATAATTGACTACAGATACCACTCACTGCGACACAATTTGCTATTAGACTACATGATTGAGAACATAAAAACTGTTTCAGACCTAAGTAACAAAATCAGTTTAATATTACCACATAATTAACTACCTGAATAACATATTCACAGAATCACTGTCACATAAATCCAACTTGACTCAGATCTTTAAATTAGATCTAATCGAACTGACAGATTTCACTGTCATTAGAAAAATTAATAATTACTACTCTCATACCACTTACTGTCACACAAATAATTAGGTTACAGATGCCACTCACTGTCACACAAATAACTAAATTGAGATCCACTGTTCTGTCACACAAATAACAGACACACAGATTCCCCAACTGTCATCAAATAACTAGGGTACAATACCACTGACTGGAACATAAATAACTAGCGTCAGACCACCCAAATAACTGGTTATCCCTTGTTCCGCTTCACTATCTACAAAAATAGACTGCAGATACCACTTACTGTCACACAAATGACTAGACAGATACACGTCCTTGCATAAAGACTAAATAAAGGTTACTACCACTCACCCAAATGAAATAAGTTACTATCACTAGACTGATCACACAAATCTAGGTTACAGTTACCACCTGTCACACAAATAACTAGACTAAGATACCACTTATACTGTCACACACAATTACTTGTAGCTTGAAGACCGGAAGATCAAATAACTAGGTTGAATACAGTTGACAAATTTGATCACACAAATAACTGAGTTACAGATGTAACACCAAATCTTGCTTGGTGAATGCTCAAATCATATATTACATCTAAGTTACAGATATCCACTCACTATCACCCAAATCACAACAAATAACTAGGTTACAGATCCCACAATCACGTGAAGAATTCATTGTCACTCTCCACAAATAACTAGGCTACAGATTTGATTTACTCCACCCACAACTATGGTTATCTTGGGGTACTCACCCAAATAACTAGACTACACTCACTGTCACACAAATAACTAGGTTACAGATGTGACTCACTGTCACCCAAATAACGTCCGTTACCGATACAGATGTCGATAAATAACACAGGGATGTCAATCACTGTCACACAAAAACTCGAGTTACACTACCACTCACTATCACACAAATAACTAGACTGCAGGATAAGAGATTGCTGACTGTAGAAAACCAAGGATTACATTATTACACCATCACTGTCACATAAATAACTAGGTTACAGATGTCACTCACTGTCACACAGAGATTCAGATACTCAACTCACTGTCTCCATCAAATAACTACAGGGATATCCTCACTGTCACGACAAATAAAGGTTACAGATGCTAACTGTCACACAAATAACTAGACGGGTACAGACACCACTAAAGTGTCGAAATCAAAAGCTAAAGAAAGGAAACTGTGACAGAAAAGGCTTGACAAACAAACGTGTTACCGAAATGGTTGACTACAGATATGACTCACTGTTTCCCAAATCACTAGATAAAGATGCCACTCAGAGTTACCCAAATGACTTGTATAAGAGCCTCACTGTTCATTGAAGAAACTGACCCAAATGACTAGAAGACGACGACGACTCACTACCCAAATGAAGAAGAAGTGCCACTCAGAAGAAGAAGAAGAAGAAGAAGACTAAGAACCACTGACTGTCACACAAATAACTGAAGAAGAAGAAGAAGAAGAAGAAGAAGAAGATGATGAAGAAGAAGAAGAAGAAGAAGTAGAAGAAGAAGAAGAACTACTCCTTTTACCCAAATGAAGAAGAAGAAGATAAGAAGAAGAAGAAGAAGAAGAAGAAGCTAGAAGAAGATGAAGAAGAAGAAGAAGAAGAAGAAGAAGAAGTAAGATTTCACTGTTAGGAGGAAGAAGAAGAAGAAGAAATGAAGAAGAAGAAGAAGAAGAAGAAGAAGAAGACAGAAGCCAAGAAGAAGAACCCCAATGACTTGACTACCAGATGCCCTCACTGTTGCAAATGACTTGAAGACATAAGAAGAAGAAGAAGAAGAAGAAGACTAAGAAGAAGAAGAAGAAAAAGAAGAAGAAGAAGAAGAAGAAGAATAAGAAGAAGAAGAAGAAGAAGAACAGAAGAAGAAGAAGAAGCTTTCACTGAACCCAAAAAAAAGAAGAAGAAGAAGAAGAAGCAAAGAACCAAACAGAAGAAGAAGAAAAGAAGTCAAAGAAGAAGAAGAAGAAGAAGTCCTCTCTGAAGACGAAAATCCATTCACTGTAGAAGAAGAAGAAGAAGAAGAAGAAGAAGAAGAAGAAGAAGAAAAGAAGAAGAACAGCTTCACTGTCAAGAAAATCACTAAAGAAGAAGAATACCACTCACTGTTACCCTCACGTTTTTCGCTCAAATCACTAAACAGATGCCGCTCACTTTCCCAAAACGAAAACAATTTTGGAAATTCAACAAATGACGAAGACAAACATTTTAAACAAATCTACAGATGCTACTCAACTGTCACCCAAATAACTAGATACAGACTACCCACACTGTCACCCAAATAACTAGACTATTGATGCTACTCACACTGTCAAATCTAAA
>JAXRKP010001018.1:160000-165000 GCA_037039925.1 Doris montereyensis
TATTTATGGTGAAAATGAATATAATAATTCTTCAAATTTTTATTAATGCATCTCTATGGAAGTCAACTTGCTTTGAATAAATGCATTCACACCTATACAAATAAAGGGCAAACACAAAAGGACATCCATTAGGAGGAATCAGCAATCAAACCGTGGCAAATTGATAATTATCTGAGAATTACAAAACATTATTAACTTGAAAAGGTATGCATATTATTAGCTATACAAATCATGGATTCCAGAACTTGTTTCATCTCTGTCTTGCTGTTTATAGATTATAGATCTAGATTCAATGTTTTGAAGATCAAATTTTTAAGATGGAGTAGTAATGTCAGAATATTCTGTTTCCAATTAAGCAGATGTCGTTGTCGCATTTTTCGCATATGGGCTGTTGTCTTCGCTGTTCTTTTAACGATGAAATTGCTTATCCTTTGATCGGTAATACAATACTCAATACTGAGATTATCAGTCTCTGCAAGAATAACATGTGTCGTTTGAAATGTGTCTAGCACGAGCTTTCAAAAAGTTGTTGTTGCGAAGTCGCTGTGTAATATGCCTTCCTGTGTGATTTTTGAAGATCTGAACGCTTATTTTATCACAGTGACGTTGCTTGACCATGTCAGCAAAGCTTGAGTGATTACTGCTACCACTTCGTTGATTTTCCATGGATGAGTTTTTCTTTTTCATACACGGTCTCACTGACTGACGTGACAGATGTGTCAGACATATGTGTAGATCTATCTTCTTCTGGTTGTGTCTCGTATCTGTCGCCGTGTAATCTAGGTTGTTTGATTCACTGATCGTATTTACGACCATAGGTGTGTCGTCAAGGGGCGATGTTGCGGTTGACACACTGAATGAATGGATAGCACTGTCGTGACTCTGAATTGAATCCGTACTGTTGTCTGTTTATTTGTTGCCTGTCATTACGTCCATTTTCTTTGTTTCTCAATAATAAATTCCGTGTTCGTAGATGTGTCGTTTCGGGGCGATGTTACGGTTGACACACTGAATGAATGGATATCACTGTCGTTACTCTGGGTTGAGGCCGTATCGTTGTTGTTTGTTTGTAGAATGTCAGCACTCACTCACGCGATACGGCCTTAATGTGTATGTTTGTGTCCAAATGGTGGACATTTTCATCAGCATCTTCTTCATCTTTTTTACTTATTTTTATCATCGACACCGTTCATCATCAGTATAATGATCGACAGGGTCAGGTCCTGACGGTAGGGCCTCCATCCTGCCACTCCCTCCTTCCATTGCTTCTTTTAAACCAGTCGGTCATCTTGTTGTTTCCTTTTGATGCACCGTGAGATCACCGCTTATGTGGAATGTTGTCGATTCCAATCAATCAATCAACCAAACAATTAATCAATTAATTAATCAATTGATCAGTCAATAAATCAACCGATCAATCAACCAATCAATTAATCAACGAATCCTTCAATTAATCGACATATCGCCAATTGATAAATCGATCAATCAATCAATCAACCAACCAATCAGTCAATCAACCGACCAATCAATCAAATCGCTAAACAAATCAACACATCGATCGATCAATCAGCAAACCATCAATCAATCATATGTATAACTGCACGGAAAGGGATGAAAAGAGTGAGGGCGAGGGTTTGGGGGCGGGGGGGGGGGGGGGTCAGGCGGAGTAGGTAAGGATGCCGTGCATGACAGCACGTAATCGCATTGGTGTTCCTCTAAGAGGCTGCGCTATTAATTAGGTTGAAGGGATTCGTTCGGTCTTGGCGTTCATTAAGACTGTCTCCTCTCACTTGGGAAATAGTCACTGTGGCGATGTGAGACCACTTCAATGTGGTGACAAAGTGGGGTGCCTCGTGCTTGGTGGAAATGGTGACGACACCAGTAGGTCGTACTGATGGGAGGTGCGCATGTACGCGTCATAATGTCGTAACGCCCCAGGTTCCACTTGATCGCAACTCAGGCCAAACGGGCCAGCCTTTGGGTAAAGCGATGACGTACATTTACACGTTCATGCCACGAGCCACGTTCCTGCGACGTGACTCGCTTATTTTTAAGAGACACGCTTACGAAACATACCATTTGCCTTTGCCGCTTTGAGAAGAAACAAATGAATTCAGAAACAATTAAAATGAAGGAAGAGACAGAAAGAAAGGAGAGGAGGACAAAGACAGGTTGAGAAAACGTTTGCTTTCCCTCACCGCTTCACCACAGAACAAAGCGTTTGTTCTTTGTTGTTGTTGTTTTTTTTTAAAGAGGGATGAAGGAGACATAATGGACTTCAACAGACTTATCTTGAGTTATGGCCTTACCACCAACGTATCTTGAGTTATGGCCTTACCATTGACGTATATTGAGTTATTGCGTTACCACCTACGTATCGTATGGCCTTACCACCGAAGTATCTTGAGTTATGGCATTACCACCTACGTATCTTGAGTTATGGCATTACCACCTACGTATCTTGAGCTATGGCATTACCACCTACGTATCTTGAGTTATGGCCTTACCACCTACGTATCTTGAGTTATGGCCTTACCTCCGAAGTATCTTGAGTTATGGCCTTACCTCCAAAGTATCTTGAGTTATGGCATTACCACCTACGTATCTTGAGTTATGGCATTACCACCTACGTATCTTGAGTTATGGCCTTACCTCCGAAGTATCTTGAGTTATGGCCTTACCTCCGAAGTATCTTGAGTTATGGCATTACCTACGTATCTTGAGTTATGGCATCACCACCTACGTATCTTGAGTTATGGCATTACCACCTACGTATCTTGAGTTATGGCATTACCACCTACGTATCTTGAGCTATGGCATTACCACCTACGTATCTTGAGTTATGGCCTTACCACCTACGTATCTTGAGTTATGGCCTTACCACCTACGTATCTTGAGTTATGGCCTTACCACCTACGTATCTTGGGTTATGGCATTACCACCTACGTATCTTGAGTTATGGCTATCTTGAGTTATGGCCTTACCATTGACTATCTTGAGTATTGGCCTTACCACCTACGTATCTTGGGTTATGGCATTACCACCTACGTATCTTGAGTTATGGCATTACCACCTACGTATCTTGAGTTATGGCCTTACCATTGACTATCTTGAGTATTGGCCTTACCACCTACGTATCTTGGGTTATGGCATTACCACCTACGTATCTTGACTTATGGCATTACCACCTACGTATCTTGACTTATGGCCTTACCACCTACGTATCTTGAGTTATGGCCTTACTATTGACTATCTTGAGTATTGGCCTTACCACTGACGAATCTTGAGTTATGGCTTTACCATCGATTTTGAATATTTGCAACTGGTATTCATTTGATGAGCCACGCCCACCTTGCCTGAAGCACACTTGCAATACATTTGATAATTGAAAAGGACTACCGGAAATTTCATGTCTTATTATTATCACAATGATGATTGTGATGATGATGATGATGATGATGATGATGATGATGGTAATGATCATGATGATGCTTGTGGTTATGATCATGATGATGGTGATGATGATGATGATGATAAGAATGCGATGGTCATTGATCAAATAAAGTTTACCAGATAGACAAAGACACGCCTTAAAAAAAAACCCAAAACAACTGAAGCTGCAGCGCAAATCAGACAAGTTGTATAATGTTGAATCCGCTTCCTGTTTCAATGTTACTGTTCTAAGCGAATCACTGATAAGCTTTTAGGGCCTACGGTCCATGATATTAAATTACGTTTCGTTCAGTAAAGCACGTCCTCCAAATTATTGAACAGCGGAAAGCGTTGGGGTTTTTTTTTGTGGTCTTCTTCTTCTCCAAAACAATTATCTTTAATTTGAAACTTTTTGTCTTCTTCAAAATATTCTCTTGGTAATATATTATTAATTTCAATTTTCCAAGGTCTCTAAACTGAACTGTTATATAAGCCAGTAGTTGCACTCAGTTACCGTATAATTTACGTGCGCTGTAGGGTATAGGAATAATAGGATACTAGACTGATGTTGGTTAAACGGAATTGGCATTTAAGCGAATCATTACTTTACTGTCTTTGGTGGATGTTGTCGCGTATTGGAAGCTTTATACATGATAGTCTATATTGAAGCTTTATACATGATAGTCTGTATAGGAAGCTTTATACATGATAGTCTATATTGGAAGCTTTATACATGATAGTCTGTATAGGAAGCTTTATACATGATAGTCTGTATTGAAGCTTTATACATGATGGTCTGTATGGAAGCTTTTATACATGATAGTCTGTATTGGAAGCTTTATACATGATAGTCTGTATTGAAGCTTATACATGATAATTATTGAAGCTTTATACATGATAGTCTGTATTGGAAGCTTTATACATGATGGTCTGTATAGGAAGCTTTATATACATGATAGTCTGTATTGAAGCTTTATACATGATAGTCTGTATTGGAAGCTTTATACATGATAGTCTGTATTGAAGTTTATACATGATAGTCTGTATTGAAGCTTTTATACATGATAGTCTGTCCTGGGACCCTTATACATGATGGTCTGTATTGAAGCTTTATACATGATGGTCTGTATAGGAAGCTTTATACATGATAGTCTGTATTGGAAGCGCCATGATAGTCTGTATTGGAAGTTTTATACATGATAGTCTGTATTGGAACTTTATACATGATAGTCTGTATTGAAACTTTATACATGATAGTCTGTCCTGGAACCTTTATACATGATGGTCTGTATTGGAAGCTTTATACATGATAGTCTGTCCTGGAACCTTTATACATGATGGTCTGTATTGGAAGCTTTATACATGATGGTCTGTATTGGAAGCTTTATACATGATGGTCTGTATTGGAAGCTTTATACATGATGGTCTGTATTGGAAGCTTTATACATGATAGTCTGTCCTGGAACCTTTATACATGATGGTCTGTATTGGAAGCTTTATACATGATAGTCTGTCCTGGAACCTTTATACATGATGGTCTGTATTGGAAGCTTTATACATGATAGTCT
>JAXRKP010001018.1:172500-179189 GCA_037039925.1 Doris montereyensis
CAAAAGACCTTCCCGTTAGAGCCTAAAATGGAACAAATTCAACAAGCTTTTTGCACTACGATCTGACACAAGGGGAGGTACTCGATGTTCCCCCAGGTCTATGTTCCCAGGTCTATGTTCCCCAGGTGTATGTTCCCCCAGGAACATAGTCAACAATTTAGTTTCTCATTATTCTTATTAACACTGTAATATACCAAGAATATATCAGTTATAGAAGCATCAATCCATTTTGTGGCTTGGGGTTGGGGGGGGGGGGGTGATTGTATTCTCATTTTTTCTTTTTACCGTTTGTTGCTTTTATTTTGTGTGAAATAATATGCCTATCTACTTATAAGCGCTTATCACAGAGTTGAGAAAGAAGACGGTTGAAGACTGGGCCCAGCACTAGCCTAGCAGACGCGGAAGACGTTTTATCGATGGGAAATTAAATGTCATCTGGCCGGGTTAATGCCAGGTACTAAAACTGTGCGAAGAAGGAGTCCTAAACTTGGTCAATACAGTGTCAATAAGAATAACAAGAAGCTAAATTGTTGACTATGTTCCTGGGGGAACATAGACCTGGGGGAACATAGACCTGGGGGGGAACATATAGACCTGGGGGAACATAGACCTGGGGGAACATAGACCTGGGGGAACATAGACCTGGGGGAACATAGACCTGGGGAACATAGACCTGGGGGAACATAGACCTGGGGGAACATAGACCTGGGGAACATAGACCTGGGAGAACATAGACCTGGGGGAACATAGACCTGGGGGAACATAGACCTGGGGGGAACATAGACCTGGGGAACATAGACCTGGGAACATAGGAACATAGACCTGGGGAACATAGACCTGGGAAACATAGACCTGGGGGAACATAGACCTGGGGGAACATAGACCTGGGGGAACATAGACCTGGGAGAACATAGACCTGGGGGAACATAGACCTGGGGGAACATAGACATGCTCCCAACACAAGTCGTTCGTTTACTGTTTAGACGTAACGTTGTGTCTTCTGTCTAAGATGGTTGTAATGAAGTAGTCCACAACATTCTGGGGTAAACATACCCGTGGACGTGTATTTGTGTGTGTGTGTGTGTGTGTTCGTCACATGTGTGTGTGTGTGTGTTAGTCATGTGTGTGTGTGATAGTCATATGTGTGTGATAGTTATGTGTGTGTGATAGTCATGTGTGTGTGTGATAGTCATGTATGCGTGTGTCTGATAGGTGTGTGAGTGTGTGTGTGTGATAGTCATATGTGTGCGTGTGTGATAGTCATATGTGTGTGTGTGTGATAGGCAGGTGTGCATATATATATATATATATATATATATATATATATATGTGTGTGTGTGTGTGATAGTCATATACATTTGTTTTTGTCTTCAGCCAACTAGTCCCGAGATTTGGATGACGTACATGCAGTGGTGAAAATTGTAAACTAACGCAGGGCTTCTGCATTTAATTAAACTTTGGAAATCATTTCCTCCTTGGTTTAGAAGAAGAAAAGGTAACGTGTTGAGTAATCACATCGAAAGGAGGTGAATCACTTATCACAGAGACCGGACGACACACACATACACACACACACACACACACACACACACACACACACCTGTGGGTTGAGCCAATTCCAGCAAGAGCTAGCGTGTCGTTCCTTTCACGTTTCATCTAACCTGACCTGGTAGTTAGTTGTAGTGGCAGTTGTAGCATTCATCATTGTACCAGTCGTGCACGCTGGACCTGCAAGAAGAAATGGCGTGTCATTTAGCTTCATGCCTGTATCACCGTGGGCTTGTTTTGATTGTTTTCGTTGTATGTGTGTGTGTGTGTATATGTGTATGTGTGTGTGTATGTATGTGTGTGTGTGTTTCTGCCTTACTACTTTTTTGTATCATGTCTAATCATGCTACTATATTGGATTGGATCCACACCCTTTCCCCTTCCCCACCCCCACCCTTCCCCGTCCCTGTCTGTCTCTCTATCTCTGTCTGTGTGTGTGTGTGTGTGTGTGTCTCTCTCTCTCTCTCTCTCTCTCTCTCTCTCTCTCTCTCTCTCTCTCTCTCTCTCTCTCTCTCTCTCTCTCTCTCTTCTCTCTCTCTCTGTCTCTCTCTCTCTCTCTCTCTCTCTCTCTCTCTCTCTTTCCTATCAAACTTCCCAAACATCAAAAATCAACAACCAAACAACGGAAACAAACCCCCCCCCCCCAAAAAAAAAAAAAAAAAAATTTAACGGCCATGTGTAATTTCATGACAAAGGTAAAATAAAGTGAATCTTTCCTCTCTCATAGACTTTTACCAAAGGACATCATTATATTACAAGTTCTTTTTTGTTTCTTTGCCATCGAATCCACGTTTAAAGATATTAGTTGGCCATCTAATCAGCTACGGCCATTCTCAGTGCCATTACGACCCCATAGAGCCAGAGTTTTAATCAGCTACGGCCAGTCTCAAGGCCATTATGGCCCATAGAGCCAGAGTTTTTAATCAGCTACGACCATTCTCAATGCCATTACGACCCCATAGAACCAGAGTTTTAAGCAGCTACGGCCATTCTCAAGGCCATTATGACCCCATAGAACCAGAGTTTTAATCAGCTACGGCCATTGTCAATGCCATTACGACCCCATAGAACCAGAGTTATAATCAGCTACGGCCATTCTCAAGGCCATTATGATCCCATAGAGCCAGAGTTTTAATCAGCTACGGCCATTCTCAAGGCCATTACGACCCCATAGAGCCAGAGTTTTAACCAGCTACGGCCATTCTTAAGGCCATTACGACCCCATAGAGCCAGAGTTTTAATCAGCTACGGCCATTGTCAAGGCCATTCTCAAGGCCACACCGACCCATAGAGCCAGAGTTTTATACCGGTTTCTAAAGCTTGAAGCGGAGCAGGTGGTAATAATCACCTCATGGACAGGACATTAGCCTGACGCAGATTTTTACTCCCAAGCCCGTGGAGGTACCCATTTTGCACATGGGTACAATGGGTGGAAACGCCTGATAATGTTTTTCCCCCAAGGACACAGTGGTGGACCCTAACTTTGATAGGATTCGAACCCTGGGACCTCATGATCCATGTCAGTTAGCTAACCACTCGACCACTGACGTCACACTACACACTACCCCAATGATGATGTGTCTTCGATTGGGCTGGTGTGTGTGTCTGTGTGTCTGTGTGTGTATGTGTGTGTGTGTGTGTGTGTGGATACCATTCCATCCCAGATAGTTTACCTTGAAGCCATGGGAATCTGGTGTGTTTAGGTATCATTAAATCATGAAGCCTTTATTTGAAGGAGACAAATCTTTAACCCGATCGCCGACGGACGTGTTAAACCGCAGGGGACCCACAACTGGCCCCGTGCCAGCTGAGCCGGTGGCTTTGAGTCTCCGTTCAAGGGTTCTCTAGAGCAGCTCAAAAAACATAATCCACCCCTTTAAAAAAGGAGAAGGAGATAAATTCTTGGTTACTGTCATAGATACATTCTTGGTTACCGTCATAGATACATTCTTGGTTACTGTCATAGATAAATTCTTGGTTACTGTCATAGATACATTCTTGGTTACTGTCATAGATAAATTCTTAGTTACTGTCATAGATACATTCTTGGTTACTGTCAAATATAAATTCTTGGTTACTGTCAAATATAAATTCTTGGTTACTGTCATAGATGAATTCTTGGTTACTGTCATAGATACATTCTTGGTTACTGTCATAGATAAATTCTTGGTTACTGTCATAGATACATTCTTGGTTACTGTCATAGATACATTCTTGGTTACTGTCATAGATAAATTCTTGGTTACTGTCATAGATACATTCTTGGTTACTGTCATAGATAAATTCTTGGTTACTGTCATAGATAAATTCTTGGTTACTGTCATAGATAAAATCTTAGTTACTGTTATAGATACATTCTTGGTGACTGTCATAGATATACATTCTTGTTGACTGTCATAGATAAATTCTTGGTTACTGTCATAGATAAATTCTTGGTTACTGTCATGGATAAATTGCATTGTTCAACTCAGGCGACTCGAAAAATTCAAAATACCATGTAGCTACGTTGTTTTGAGGGAAAATGCAGGATCAGAAATTTTGATATGTGATTTGATATTACCCACGTTCCTGACTACGTTGATCTCGATCGTGATTTCCTTCATCGCCCGTCTCCGATGGGACTAGACGTCGGTCCACAAATTGTATACACTCTTCTTTTTCCAAATATTCCTCTTCTTAGCAAGCAATCACCCACTTTTTTTTTCTGTTCACGGGGTTGGCAGCTCTACTTCTCTCATTTCTCCCGCTTTCACTCTTCCACCCCAACCTCCCCCCCTTCACTTTCGCTTTCCCCCCCCTCGATACCCTCGTACTAAATTGACAATAATGTTATGTCGATGTCAAATTTGTTTGGCGGTTTGTTGACGTGCATCAAAGGGCACGCTGATCCAACGCGAGAGAAATCTTCCCCGAAAATCGTCGTAATTGACGCTAATTTCAGCTGCAGCACATTACACCGCCGTTACCAAGATAACAAGCCAACAGCATGATGATCGATGACAACAACAACAACAACAACAACAACAACATGGTGTATTATGTCAAGCCGTCTAAATGATCGCTCGTGACCTTTGGAAAGTTTGATTTTTACTCACCTTTCCTCTCCTGCCCTCTTCCATCCTCTCTCCCCCCCCCCGTCTGCCATCTTTTTTCCTATTGCTATCTTCTTTCCCTCTGCTATCTTCTTTCCTCTGCTATCTTCTTTCCTCTGCTATCTTCTTTCCCTCTGCTATCTTCTTTCCTTTGTTCTCTTATTTCCCTCTGCTATCTTCTTTCCCTTTGCTATCTTCTTTCCCTTTGCTATCTTCTTTCCCTTTGCTATCTTCTTTCCCTTTGCTATCTTCTTTCCCTTTGTTCTCTTCTTTCCTTTGTTCTCTTCTTTCCTCTGCTTTCTTCTTTCCCTCTGCTATCTTCTTTCCGTTTGCTATCTTCTTTCCTTTGTTCTCTTCTTTCCCTTTGCTATCTTCTTTCCCTTTGTTCTCTTCTTTCCCTCTGCTATCTTCTTTCCCTCTGCTATCTTCTTTTCTTCTGCTATCTTCTTTCCCTCTGCTATCTTTTTTCCTTCTGTTATCTTCTTTCCTTTGTTCTCTTCTTTCGCTTTGCTATATTCTTTCCCCTCTGCTATATTCTTTCCTTCTGCTTTCTTCTTTCCTTCTGCTATCTTGTTTCCTTCTGCTATCTTTTTTACCTGTGTCATCTTCTTTCCCTATGCCATCTTCTTTCCTTCTGCTATCTTCTTTCCTTCTGCTATCTTCTTTCCTTCTGCTATCTTCTTTCCTTCTGCTATCTTCTTTCCTTCTGCTCTTCTTCTTTCCTTCTGCTATCTTCTTTACCTGTGTCATCTTATTTACCTGTGTCATCTTCTTTACCTGTGTCATCTTATTTACCTGTGTCATCTTATTTACCTGTGTCATCTTATTTACCTGTGTCATCTTTACCTGTGTCATTTTCTGTACCTGTAACATCTTCTTTACCTGTGTCATCTTCTTTACCTGTGTCATCTTCTTTACCTGTGTCATCTTCTGTACCTGTGACATCTTCTTTACCTGTGTCATCTTCTTTACCTGTGTCATCTTCTTTACCTGTGTCATCTTATTTACCTGTGTCATCTTCTTTACCTGTGTCATCTTCTTTACCTGTGTCATCTTCTTTACCTGTGTCATCTTCTTTACCTGTGTCATCTTCTTTACCTGTGTCATCTTCTTTACCTGTGTCATCTTCTTTACCTGTGTCATCTTATTTACCTGTGTCATCTTCTTTACCTGTGTCATCTTCTTTACATCTGCTATCTTCTTTCCTTGTGTCATCTTCTTTCGCTCTGTCACCCTCTTGTGGGCGATTGGAGGGCGTTGCTGGTAGGTCCTACTTCTTTCCTTTCGTTTTCTCACGCATGTTTCCTCTTGTTACTTCCTCTTAATTCACTGTAAGTGTAAGATCATCGCATATGATGAACGGGGAAAATTTTCAGTGAAACAAACAAACCCCTCATAGCCTCTTCCCACCCCATCTCATTCTCTTCCCCTCTCCTCCCGTCCCGATCTACCAACCTACTCAGTTCATCCCCTCCCCCTCCCCATCTGTGTCCCAACCTGCCACGATTTCCTCTCCTTCTTCTTGTCCTCATGTTCCATTCCCATGATGCAATTTGAGCCGCGCCCTTTTCCCCCCTTTCACATTCAGTCAACCATCCGCCCCTCCCCCCCCCCTTCTCACCAAATCCCTCACTGTACACTCGTTATCCTGGCAGCGTCTTTCTCTCCCTCCCCTCTCCTCCCTTTCAGCCCTCCATCATGGCGTGCAGCTTTTCCTGTGACAAACACTCATCAATCCTTTTCACGCTCCATTGATTCATCGACCGCGTCCACTCATGCATCCATTCTTCTGGTCGTCCATTCGTCCACCCGTCCATCCGTCCATTCATCACTTGATCTGATGAGCATGTCCAATCCCCTTCCTAGTTTCTTTGCCGATAAATCCATGAATTGAAATTAGTCCTAGTGATTTGATTCGTCCATTAGTCCAAGCTTTCCATCCAACCCATTCAAGATTTGTCGAAACCAATCAAGATAAATCAAATATGGTGTAGTATGTAAGTGAGTCTACGAGTGACTGCATAATTTTTGTTTCTATCCGCACGCGCG
>JAXRKP010001019.1:0-27500 GCA_037039925.1 Doris montereyensis
CTCTCTCTCACTCTCTCTCTCTCTCTCTCTCTCTCTCTCTCTCTCTCTCTCTCTCTCTCTCTCTCTCTCTCTCTCTCTCTCTCTCTCTCTCTCTCTCTCTCTCTCTCTCTCTCTCTCTCTCTCTCTCTCTCTCTCTCTCTCTCTCCTCTCTCTCTCCTCTCTCTCTCTCTCTCTCTCTCTCTCTTCTCTCTCTCTCTCTCTCTCTCTCTCTTTCTTTCTTTCCCCTCCCGCCCTCCCTCTCTCTCTCTCTTTCCCCTCCCCATCTCTCTCTCCCTCCCTCCCTCCCTCCCTCCCTCTCTCTCTCTCTTTCGCCTCTCGCCCCTCCCTCCCTCTTTCTTTCCTGCCTTCCTTCTCCTCTATCTTTCCCCTCCCTCCCTCCCCCTCTCTTTATATTTTTCCCTCCCTCCCTCCCCCTCTCTCTCTCTTCCCCCCTCCCTCCCTCCCCCTCTCGCTCTCTCTCTTTCCCCCTCCCTCCATCCCCTCTCTCTTTCCCCTCCCTGCCTCCCCCTCTCTCTGTGTGTCTGTGTCAATGTCTGTCTCTCTCTTCTCTCTCTCTCTCTCGCTCTCTCTGTCTCTGTCTCTCTCTGTCTCTCTCTGTCTCTGTCTGTCACTGTCTCTGTTTCTGTCTCTGTCTCTGTCTCTGTCTGTCTGTCTGTCTGTCTGTCTGTCTGTCTGTCTGTCTGTCTGTCTGTCTGTCTGTCTGTCTGTCTGTCTCTCTCTCTCTCTCTCTCTCTCTCTCTCTCTCTCTCTCTCTCTCTCTCTCTCTCTCTCTCTCTCTCTCTATATATATATATATATATATATATATATATATATATATATATATATATATATATATATATATATATATATATATATATATATATATATATATATATATATGTATATATTAATAGTTATTTATTGGTCTACTTGTCTCTGTTTTCTTCTCAATCTGTTTTTGTTTATAGATCTCCAAGTGCGTACACAACTGTACAAACGCCTGAATTGCAATTGGTTTGTTTTGGAAAACAATTTGCTTGTGTTTCAGTTATCTACGGTACCTTTAATAAAAATGTATCTTGCTTTTTTTTTTTTTCATTTCAGAAAATTTTGAGTGGTCAACTGAACACGTTTATCAAGAGAGTGAAGACGAGAAGGCGAATATTTCATTCCCTGCCTGTTTGACACTGAAGAGCACACACCTGGTGCCTCCATACTCTTGCCTTGATGTATCGCTGGCGTCACAAATCCTCATCCACGTCGGAAAATTGCTGGTTCAAGTTTCTCCACTCTCTCTGGTTCATACCTTTGTTCAGTTTGCTTGCATCTCCCTTCTGCCCTTGTTCGCCTACTGGGACCTGCTCGTTCCTAAGTGTCTTCTCAGGGGCTGTAAAAGAACATTGTCACTCATGCGTGACGTTGTGATGTACGGGGTCAACTCCTCCCTGCAAGGCATAGCTGCCAGGCATGTGCAGCACATCGCGTCTGTCTTGTTACTTTTTCGTCATCATCGTCACGGTCAGCGTTACTCGATGGTCCGTGAATCCAGAATGGAGCAATTTTGACCCCGTGGAGAGATACGGTCTGGCTGTCAGCATCATACTGTACTGTCTTCAATATTTGGTCGTCTTCCCATTACCATTCTTCATTTTCAATTTCCTTGGTGTCGTCTTTCTCAACGTCTTCACCGCTTCGGCCCAAGTTGCACCGGTCTCCTATGCTTGGCCCTTTCCTGTGTTTTAGGGTCGTCACGCGAGGCTTGTTTCCGGATCTGGTCAACAAAAACGTCAAACACAATCTGAAGATATGCAACAAGGTCGGTTTGCAAAATTACATCATCGAAGTGGTTACAGATGTCCCTATAGCTCTAGAAAAGGCGCCACGGTCTAGAGAAATTGTCGTTCCTGAAGATTATAAAACCAAGCATGGATCTCTGTTCAAAGCCAGGGCGTTGCAATACGCGTTGGAGAAGGAGGTCGATATACTAAGCCCCGGGATTGGATTGTTCATTTAGACGAAGAAACTATTCTAACAGAGGAAGCTGTAATAGGGATAATAAACTTTGCCGGCGCAGGTCAACATTCCTTTGGTCAGGGAGTTATTACTTATGGAAGGTCACATAGTTAACTGGATCACCACTCTCTCCGATTCTATTCGTGTAGGAATAGATTACGGTTGTCTACGGTTTTGTTTAGGAGTTCTTCACAAACCCGTCTTCAGTTGGAAAGGATCGTTTATCGTTGCTGACGCGGAAGCTGAGAAGCACATTTCTTTCGATCACGGCCCTGAAGGCTCAATAGCGGAGGACTGTTTCTTCGCGTGCGTAGCCTACAGCAAAGGATACAGCTTTGGTATGGTGGATGGAGAGATGCACGAGAAGAGCACGTTCACCATGATAGATTTCGTCCAGCAGAGACGCCGCTGGATGGGGAATCCTCCAGACGGCGTTGAGCAAGGAGATACCTCTACGCTACAAAGTAGGCCCAGTTCTGATGACCTTTGCAGGTTGCACTATGCCTTTTAACCTATTGGCCATGCCTATCGACACGATATGGCCGTTGCCCTTTAACCCCTTAACGAATGGATTGTACAGTTTCGTAACGGCTATGGTCATATATTTGTTCATCTTAGGTACCATCAGAACATTTTGCCCCAGACAGCACGGGTTCATCAAGTCTCTCTACTCGTGTTGGCAACTTTAGTATGTGCTGTCATTGCTGGAGTGTTAGAAAATATTTCTTCCATCTTGGTTTTTTGATGCCCAAGACGTCTCATAACACTGGATTCTACGTCGTTAACAAGCAAGTCCAAAGCGAGTGCCTCAAGTTAATGTAAGGCCGGCCATCTTAGGATTTAATAATAATAATAATAATAATAATAATAATAATAATAATAGTAATATATATTCTTGTCGTTTTCATGATGATACGAGTGGGCATTATGTATGTGATATGTGATCTAGGATGATTTAGGACTTACTGCTATTATGTTATGTAGTTTCTATTTATTCTACTCTTTATCGCAACATATTGTAACATTAATTGTCGTTTGTGAGACGTTTTGATTCGTCTGTCAAGAAGTATGACCAGAAGTGGCTATAGCGGCAATATCCACTTTTAAAATGAGTTTTTAAAGGTACGAGCGAGAAGATCAATGATTGTCTTGCAGAGCATCGCCCATCGCTACCA
The DNA here is from genome assembly GCA_037039925.1 of Doris montereyensis. Taxonomy (NCBI): domain Eukaryota; kingdom Metazoa; phylum Mollusca; class Gastropoda; order Nudibranchia; family Dorididae; genus Doris; species Doris montereyensis. The sequence continues at coordinate 3,171 of JAXRKP010001019.1, forward strand.
AGTGAATCTACTACGACATCACTCTGAGTAGAGGGGCCAGCTCTAGCGTTCACACCACGAGCTCTGTTGAGTAGAGGGCCAGCTTTAGTGTTCACACCACGAGCTCTGTTGAGTAGAGGGGCCAGCTCTAGTGTTCACACCAAAAAGCCCATATCCGAGCCCTGCCTTGAAGCTAGTTACGAGCTCTGTTGAGTCAGAGGGGCCAGCTCTAGTGTTCACACAACGAGCTCTGTTGAGTAAAGGGGCCAGCTCTAGTGTTCACACCACGAGCTCTGTTGAGTAGAGTTCTAGTGTTCACACAAAAGCCCATATCCGAGCCCTGCCTCGAAGCTAGTTACATGAGCTCTGTTGAGTAGAGGGCCAGCTCTAGTGTTCACATCAAAGCCCCTATCCGAGCCCTGCCCTCGAAGCTAGTTACGAGCTCTGCTGAGTAGAGGGCCAGCTCTAGTGTTCACACCAAAGCCCCTATCCGAGCCCTGCCTCGAAGCTAGTTACGAGCTCTGCTGAGTAGAGGGGCCGGCTCTAGTGTTCACACCAAAAAAGCAGCTGCCACTAATTGACAGTTGGCAACATTTGTCATAACGAAATGACGTCAGTTCGACTGCTAGCTTTGAGTTGCGAAAAATACCAGAATATCTATCACACCTCGAAGCAAACTGGGCGAGAGTTGTGTGCTTTTAGTCTCGTAAAGAAAGGAAGATGTTTTGGTCATTTGACGGTTTAGCGGTGTAAAAGAAAGTGGGTCCTTCGTCGGTTTCGGCTTATATCTACACTTCGAGGTGCGACTGAAGAAATCTATCCACAATCCCCTTTTCCTGAACCACCTACCCCCACACCAGGGTAAAGGGAATGTGTACATATTTCTTCCGTCTCACATCTAAATGTACATGTAAGCCAATACCGACAGCGAGTACACATTTGACCTACTTTCTTTTACGCCGCTAAACCGTAAATACCGATCCTTTCGCCGATATCGCTGCACGGTGTGAAAATAAGGATAAGGATGAACAAGACGTTTGTCGTGTCATTTTACCAGTCTCTTTGTTCTGCCTCGTGTGTACATACATATTGTATTAAAGAATGATTTCTATCATTCCCTTCGCTTTGCCCATGGTGAGATTACTTTGATCAATGATACGAGGATCGTGGCCACGGCAGTAACAAAACATGTTGAGTGTGTTTGTGCCATGCACGTTTACGGCTGTGTTGTTGTTGTTATTGCGATGACGATGATGACGATGATGATACTCGTAGCAATGATGGTGCTGACTTTTTTGTGATCTTTTTTCATAATGTATTTAAGAATCATAAATCATAATTAGTTAGGTTCTTTATTCTCTTGACTCTAAGAGCTACTAGTGTAATGCCTGTATGATTTTAGGATAAGTGTTTTGGGTGGAAGGCGAAAGTTGAAGCTTCTTACGCAATTTTCATCTGCTGAAGATATCTATCTATCTATCTATCTATCTATCTATCTATCTATCTATCTATCTATCCATCTATCTATCTATCCATCTATCTATTCATTTATTCAATTATCTATCTATCTATCTATCTATCTATCTATCTATCTATCTATCTATCTATCTATTTATGAATACAAACAAGCCAAAAATACTCTCTTGTTTCTCTCTCTCTCTCTCTCTCTCTTCTCTCTCTCTCTCTCTCTCTCTCTCTCTCTCTCTCTCTCTCTCTCTCTCTCGAACCAATCTCTCTCTCTCTCTCTCTTCTATATTTATATATAAATATATCTATATATATATATATATATATAATATATATGATATATATATAAAAATATATATATATATATATATATATATATATCTTTCTCACTCTCTTATTTGCTCTTCATCATTTTGTTTCTTTCTGTTATGTTTTTTTAAATAATTGTCCTACATGTATATTGTATGTATACCTCGGCTACCAGGCAAATCTAATCGATGTGTCAATTTCAACTTCACATATTTGTGTGCAGCAGTCTGCCTCAGTATGAAAGAAGTAATAGCGGTTTTAACAGACATAGCTTTTTCATCAACCGTTACTCAAAAACCTCAGATGTGTCAATTAATGGGAGAAAAGAACATGGAAAAAAAACTGCAATTATCTTGAAATCATAGGTATTTCCTTCAATGTTTGACGTTCAATACAACTTCTGTGTCTGTTTGTTGTGCTTGCGTGTCCTTGTTTGCGCGCGCGTGTGTGTGTGTGTGTGTGGGTGTGTGTGTGTCTGTGTGTGTGTCAATCAACGAGTCAACGAGTGTGTGTATGTGTGTGTGTGTGTCTGTGTGTGTTAATATCAACGAGTGCGTGTGTGTGTGTGTGTGTGTCTGTGTGTGTCAATATCAACGAGTACGTGTGTGTGTGTGTGTGTGTGTGTCAATATCAACGAGTGTGTGTGTGTGTGTCTGTGTGTGTCAATATCAACGAGTGCGTGTATGTGTGTGTGTGTGTGTGTGTCAATATCAACGAGTGTGTGTGTGTGTGTGTCTGTGTGTGTCAATATCAACGAGTGCGTGTATGTGTGTGTCTGTGTGTGTGTCTGTCTGTGTGTGTCAATATCTGTGTGTGTGTCTGTGTGTGTCAATATCAACGAGTGTGTGTGTGTGTGTCTGTGTGTGTCAATATCAACGAGTGCGTGTGTGTGTGTGTCTGTGTGTGTCAATATCAACGAGTGCGTGTGTGTGTGTGTGTGTCTGTGTGTGTCAATATCAACGAGTGCGTGTGTGTGTGTGTGTGTCTGTGTGTGTGTCAATATGAACGAGTGTGTGTGTGTGTGTCTGTGTGTGTCAATATCAACGAGTGTGTGTGTGTGTGTGTGTGTCTGTGTGTGTCAATATCAACGAGTGCGTGTGCGAAAGAGAGCAGATGTCAGCACCCGCGTGTCAATGTCACAACACCGACTGTCGTGGATTAAAAAGGAGAGAAACAAAGGAATAGATAACAACAAAATCAATGTCTTCTGACATCAGTTCTTGGGACTCGATCGGTATGGGTTTCCCGAAACCCGGTCTCCGAGTTACGCCCTGAGTCGGGTACATGACGAGTGTCGGAATGTCCAAACCGGTTCCCCACTCCGAGGTGATCAGAAAGATAAAGATAAAAACAAAATGTCTTCTGTTTACGGGCCGAATGTCGGGGAAACAGCGTACCGAATAAGTTCATATCCCCGTTGCATCTTACCAGTATTCGATCTTTTTTATTCATCTTTGACACTGCGAATGACTTTACACATAGTAGATCTAAGCGCCACCATTCCAAATGGATTATAATTCTTCATTGCCATGGAGACACATTTACTACAGTTGATATAATTCGACTTTCACATCTGCATTTAGACCACCCAATGTGATCCATTTCACATTTATACACATGCCAATGCCACCGGTGTTATGTATTGCATCAACATGGTTATATTTTACATTTGAAACGGTATCGATACTGTTGAAAATGATTTCATATCGACGACGTTGTGTTAAAGTCTTCGTTTCTGTGTTTAAATTATTATGATTATGCTTTTTGTAATGTTATTATTGCCAGCAATCTACTACTGTATCGTGGTTAATAAATCGATTGCGTCATTACTGCTTTTATCATTGTGATTATGAATGTAATATTACTATTGTACTCATGATTATTGTTATTTTAATCATTATTGCTATTATCATAATTGTTATTGCTTTTGTTCTTACCATTATTATTATTATTATTATTATTATTATTATTATTATTATTATTATTATTATTATTATTATTATTATTATTATTACTATTATTATTATTATTATTATTATTATTATTATTATTATTATTATTATTATTATTATTATTATATTATCATTAAAATAATAAATAAACTGCAACTAATAATAATGATGATAATAATAATGATCATCATTGTTATTATTATTTTTATTATTCTTATTATTATTATTATTATTATTATTATTATTATTATTATTATTATTATTATTATTATTATTATTATTATTATTATTATTATTGTTATTATTATTGTTATTATCATTTTATTATGATTAATATGATAATTATGATAATGATAATTATATTAGTAATAATAAAGGTAATATTTAAAAAAAAACTGTAACATTTGAGGTGCATCAAGCCAATCGGTTGCGTTCACTAAGGAGGTCCTCCCCCCCCTCCCCCAGAAAAGAAAAAAAAAGCTAAATAAAACAAACAAAAACAGCCATGCCCTGAATCCAGTGATATAATCAATACATTAGGTTGTGTTTTATTATACCGCCAATGTGAATAGAAGATGAAGTTAAAGCGGTCTCTACAAAGCGCGGCTCCGTAATGAACGTCTGCTTTTGACCATATTTGGATCGTGTTATCAAAAATAGTCTATAGTATAGTAAAATAAATAATTCGGGTATAATCAGCGAGGCCATCACACGAGTGATTCCCCCTACTTTAGTGCTGATTCTTGACTGAACTAGTTAGGTCACATCAGTATTGATTGTCCCCCTTGCCCATGCTTTCCTTTTTAAGTGGCCATTCGTAATTGCAGACGAACAGTGTCGAACAGCATCATTTCCTGTCAGTGTAGGTCTAGTCTAGACTAGACCTGCTAATGACTGCGACTGCAATGAATGTCAAACTTTCCGTACTTAGGGATGGCTAAAGCCTTGGCATTCAATTCCAGGCATAGTTCTATATGTAGAATGTAGATATAGACTCTGATCATGAATAGTAATAATGTGATGGGTTTTAAAAAAAAGTATTTACGGATGAACACTCTCAACCCCTTTCTTGGTCAGCCTAGATCTACCTTATAGAATTTCTTTTTTGTTGTTGTTGCTGTTGCGTTGAGTTTCTGATTAATTTCGTATAATTATTCTCATCAGATAGCATCAATTGGCTGACCCTTTACGCTAGCTAAAACGTCCAATAAGATCGTTCCAATTGGTGAAAACATCGGCTTTAATACATTTCCAGAGTGATGGAAACTCAAACCGTTTTGATTTCTCCCAAATGGAAATGGATAGAACAGAAGTAATGTTATTACACGGCACCTGCTCAGTGATCGCTACCTTGGTGTATACACCTATTACACTAAATACAGTATTGACATTACCATTAGGACGAGTCTATCGTAGATAGATTTCCTTCTGATGGTATCTTTGTGTCTAGATACAAAGGCGCTTCCATGTAAGAATTTGATGTTTTCTAGTACTGGATACTCGTATCACTCAGGTGCAGAATCAAATCTCAATCAAAATTTCCGGACTTCCGCATACACGTCCTCGGTTTCTTTGTTGCATGACGTAATCACGATAAATGTCGCCTAAACAATGATATGATAAAATATATTAAATTCCCTTTTGACTTATATTTTCTTATATATGCCGTGAGTCCTCCATTCATGAGTCTTATTCTGGTGTGTCCTTGACTAAAGATAATTTCAGTGACAGTGTCATTTTGTTTTAAAATCTTCTGTTTGTACATCCTTTGGATTTTTACGAAATAAACCAAAAGGGATATAGTCACGCATTTGGATGTGTGTGGATGTGTATGTGTAGGTGTATGGGTATGTGTGTTTTCAAATTCGTATACACATTTAAATACACGTACATGTGTCCTAATTTTATTGCTTTAAAACATAGTGTGTCTGTATTACAATTTCTCCTTTTTTAAATCGGGGGGGGGTAGGGGGGGTTCATTTAATTTGAATTTACCCATATGAACAACTAAGGTGATCTTGGTGGGTTTTGGTGGGATGTTTAATTCTGCCCGGTTAACCTGCACAGAGTGCTGTGATCTACACACGGAATCCCTTTCTATCGTCCGTCTCCGATGGGACTAGGTGTCGATCTACCTCACTAGACATGTGGCGGGGATAGGTTTAACTTTTTAACCTGCCAGGTCTTGAACCCATGACCATTTGGTTGAGAGACCGACATTTTGATTCTCGATTAGCGAGTCCCCTAAAAGGAACACTTTTGATGACCGTAATTGCTTACATGTGAAACCTTTATTGTTACTGCCTCGTATCAGTTTATTACCATTATCCATGGTGTGATTATCAACAATTTTAATTCCCCCTCTGTATTTATCGTTGAGACAAGTCAGAGTGAGATTTCTAGTCTATCTACACGTCTTGACAGGCAAACAATTTATTATTACGTAACTTGACTGTCGACTCTAAAAAGGAGTTAGTCTTTCATTTAAAGACTGTTTAGTTAAAACAGTCGATTTCATGTGTATGTATTTTAGTTTATCATTTTATCCACATTGATTAAAGTGCGTGCTGGTGTGTACGAGAGTGTTTGATTCTGTATGAGTGAGACGGGAAAGTAATTTGTCTTATTTTTGTCTTATTTATTATGTGAATATGATGTGCAAGTCAATGTGTAACTGTGATGCCTTCTGCCAAGTCTGTTATCAGTGTGTCTGTGTGTATGTGAGATTTGTTTTACACGAGATGAGAGCGTATGGAACAATAAATGAAGGGACACGTAGGCAGTTATTTGGAGAGGAACATTGAGGGAAATGAGAGTGAGAGAAGAGAGAGAGAGAGAGAGAGAGAGAAGAGAGAGAGAGAGAGAGAGAGAGAGAGAGAGAGGAGAGAGAGAAGGAGAGAGAGAGAGAGAGAGAGAGAGAGAGAGAGAGAGAGAGAGAGAGAGGAGAGAGAGAGAGAGAGAGAGAGAGAGAGAGAGAGAGAGAGAGAGAGGAGAGAGAGAGAGAGAGAGAGAGAGAGAGAGAGAGAGAGAGAGAGAGAGAGAGAGAGAGAGAGAGAGAGAGAGAGAGAGAGAAAACATTCACACTACTTTTTTTGTCTTTAGTCTAAATGTCTGCTGTTCTTAGCATTAACACAATATATTAAGCTTTTCATAACACACTGTCTATTGCATGCACGATTGAAATAAGTTTGCTATTTATACATCTGTTTTATCATATTTTATATAACAATCGTATTTCTGTGACAAAATGTACGTCAAAAGAGGTTCTTAGAAAGTCGTGGAGACTTCCATGTGAGAAAAAAAGCAAGGCTGTTTTGGGGATTTTAAAACAAATTATACGAGTTGCTCAACTTTTTTCATCGCAAGATGTCATTTTATCCTTCATCTCTCCCTGTCCCTTCTATCAACAAACACTGTGTACGACGCAAAAGGGTTAAACAGGAAGGGTATTAAGAGAGGCCAATTTTATGCTGGAGTCCATTAAAAACAATAAATTTGTATGGGACCATGTTGTTGTGCGAAATGCTCAAGGTGTTAAAATATTATTTCTCTAAACCTTTTTGATAATTTGGATATTTTTGTATTCCATCATTAAAAACACGCCATTTCCATCACTGAAGACTACACACAAAAGGTTCAAGTTATGGGAAGGATAGGATGTGATGACATAGTTTAATGCCACCAAGCTGAAAACCTCATCGGTGATTTCAAAATATATGACGCTGACGTCGGTGGCCGAGTGTTTAGACTGTCGGACTTTTGGTTCCTGAGCTCCTGAGTTTGCATTCTGCCACTGCTAGTTTTTGACGTTGCGTCCCTGGGGAAAGAGACAAGGCTGGAAGTGCACTGTTGTTACGGTGCGTTTTTCGCGTTTTTGCGGCTCATTCTTGAAGGCTGCGTGGCTCAGTAACATGTCTATCATAGTTGAATGGGGTTTTTGCGGCGCGTCCACTTGGGTTTTGTCATTCGCAGATCCAGCTCAATGGGTAAACTAGCCGTTACCACCCAGTGAAATGACGTCACGTTTTTACCTGGCCTGGAAATGATGAAAACTCAAGTGGAGGCTCGGCCTTTACGCCGTAAATTTTGGTGATTCCAAGAAGACAACGAATGTCACTGTGATGGTGACAGCGAAGATGTAGAGATAAAGGGGTTAAAGACATTCCTCTTCTTCCCACTAGATAGTTAGAATAAGCTGTCCTTAATAATTGTTAACATCATGAATATTCATCTTAAAATGGAAAGTCACGAATATGTTGATAACGCTGAGAGGAATAAATGATGTCGATCGAAAAGGAAGCGTTAAAATGTGAAGTGATGAAACACCCGGAACTGGACAATCGCACTTTCAATTCTCTGCTTCTTAAAAAACAAAAAACAAACTATAAATGAATATAAATTCAAACGTCATTCAATATCATAAACAAGCGAAAGTCACCGCGTGTTGTAGTAAATCTGACGCGTTGATTAACAAAAATTGCGCCAAAAATGATCTAGGGTACAATTATTTACTGATGTGAACTATTTGTTATGAGTGCTGAATGTCCCCCCGCCCCCGTCGTTTTCAAAACGGGTATCTGTCTGGCTCACTAGCAGTTTAGCGGGGGTTTTTTTGGCGTGAAAATGGACAAAAGTTTCCACATTAGGCAAGACTTGCCGTGGTGTGACATAGGGGGGATGGGTAGGGGGGGCAGTTCGACTAATTAATTGAGGTCATCAAATGAGATACAAAGCGTGGAAAGCGACAACTCTCTGCAGTGAATCACGCCGTCAGACTGAGCGTCCACTTCAGTTTTTTGTCACTTCCATACCAGACAAAATGTGACGTCATCACACTGTGTGTAATGGCTATTTAGCCTAAGAGTTAGATGTGGGAGTGACAAAAAGACACTCCGCCTTAATACATGTAGTGCAGTAGGGCCCAATACGCCTTTCTCAGCCAGACTCGTTTACTGAGGAGTGCAACCTGCGACAGAACAGCGTCCTGCCCAGGAAGCGACGTGTTGTTATCTCGTTCCACTTGACGCTACAGAAACTGGGATAAGCTCTGGCTCTATGGAACTTTACTTTGACTCTATTATTATTATTATTATTGGGAAATTGTGAAAGAGTTTGGCGTCGAGTGATCTGAATGTGTGATTTTATCACGAGCAACTTTAAATCATCAGTCATCGATTTCTTTGCCCATTTGTATGGAATCCGTTGTGTTCGAGTATGTGTATTGCGAAAGACATGGTGCTATTTATTATTATTTTGGCTTAAAAGTTGTGTATACATACGCCACAATAGGAACAAGTAAATCGTGAATTTTGATTAGTCTTGTAATATGCTTCATGCAATTCGAATGAATGGTAGGCCATGCATTCCCCATTAGTATTTCCTTATCACACTTATATGTCTTTAAGGGACCTCTAAACAGCCATTCCTAACCGTAATACATCAGCTATTATAATATATATAATATACTAGTCGTGCGTGATAGCGAGTACAATTCGATGCCGTTCTAAAACTAATGTTACGGTTTCATAAGACTGGTAGGTATGTAAAATTGACGAAGCTAATCTTTAAAACGAATTAAACTATTTAAAGCTGACCTTAAGGAATTTGATTTGATACACGTTTTACGTCATCATAAACCCATTTCTTTACAGAATAACGGTCACATTAACTTACTATAAATGTGGAGACAAATGTGATTCGATGACTAATTAACTTTGTGGTAATCCCGCCATGGAGGCCAACGGGTCACGATGTCTTGCGTAAATTCTTTCATATATCTGTCACAAAAACTAATGAAGTCATAATTGTTAAACTTTTACCAACAAAACTTCCCAAAACCTCAGAACAAATATTAGAGCGATCGGTTCAATAACAATTATTACCATTGTATAATAAGTATTTCAAACCGTAACACTAGTTTTTGAAACGACCTGTGAAACACAGCAATCTTGGTAACAATACTATCACTGATGAGAATGATTGTGATGACGATAGTGCTAGTGTCAGTGTGCTCAAAGCCTGTACGTAATGCTTTTACATGTACATATATCTATCTACTCTATGCTTTTAAACAATGTACTTATTGTTGTATTAGGTTTGTGTCTTTAAGTTGAATATATTATTCTTAATTTTAATGTGTCATTAAGTTGGATATTATTATTATTATTATTATTATTATTATTATTATTATTATTATTATTATTATTATTATTATTATTATTATTATTATTATTATTATTAATAATTTTAATAATTTTAATTGGAGGGTATTTTTTTATTTTTTTTATTATATCTTTAGGGATTTTGAAATATCATGCATTTCCTTTGATTATACTTATCCTTATACTTAATATTGTTATAATTATAATTATTATTATTATTATTATTATTATTATTATTATTATTATTATTATTATCATTATTATTATTATTATTATTATTATTATTATTATTATTATTATTATTATTATTATTATTATTATTATTATTATTAATTATTATTATTATTTTTATTAATAATGTATTTTTTAATATTATTATTATATCATTTAGTGCTACTATTTTTTATTATTATCACTACTATTCTTTTTTATTTATCAACCTCATTATTTTTTGTTATTAATATAGTTCTTATCTTACTATCATTAATACTACCATAATTTGGTGATATTTTCTATTTTGTTGCTGTGCTCAAATACAAATATTACATCGTTGTAAAAAAACAAAAACGTGGTTGAATTGTTCTTTCACTTTGTGGTGTCCGTTGATGACTGTTAGTTAGATCATTCCACCTTATTCACTTGGATCTGCAAGAGTCGTGTGTTTGACAACAGGTTTATGGAACATCTTGCACATTTGTGTGCATACATAAACCTTTTGACACGCTATAAATACAAAGAACTCTATTTGAAATCGCAATAGAAATCGAAGAAGAAGGAGGAGGAGGAGGAGGAGGAGGAAAAGAAGAAGAAGAAGAAGAAGAAGAAGAAGAAGAAGAAGAAGAAGAAGAAGAAGAAGAAGAAGAAGAAGAAGAAGAAGAAGAAGAAGAAGAAGAAGAAGAAGAAGAAGAAGAAGAAGAAGAAGAAGAAGAAGAAGAAGAAGAAGAAGAAGAAGAAGAAGAAGAAGAAGAAGAAGAAGAAGAAGAGAAGGAGAAGAAGGAGAAGAATGAAGAAGAAGAAGAAGAAAGAAGAAGAAGAAGAAGAAGAAGAAGAAGAAGAAGAAGAAGAAGAAGAAGAAGAAGAAGAAGAAAAAGGAGGAGGAGGAGGAGGAGGAGAAGAAGAAGAAGAAGAAGAAGAAGAAGAAGAAGAAGAAAAAGAAGAAGAAGAAAAAATCAGAGTAATTTTACAGTGTTGACATTTCGTGCAAAATTCCTCTTCTTTCGGTCATTAAATAAGATTTATTCTGTGACTAAATGAAAGTAAAAAGAATGTTAGAACATCACCGTTTATACACAGTGATGTGTTCTAGCAACGCCATGTCACATTGATGTGTTCTAGCAACGCCATGTCACGGTGATGTGTTCTAGCAACGCCATGTCACAGTGATGTGTTCTAGCAACTCCATGTCACATTGATGTGTTCTAGCAACGCCATGTCACAGAGCACACGCCATGTCCGACTGTGTGCTCTTTTGGAGAGACACAAGTCAACACACATTTCGCCATGTCCGACTGTGTGTTCTTTAGGAGAGACACAAATCAACCCACATTTCCCCATGTCCGACTGTGTGTTCTTTTGGAGAGACACAAATCAACCCACATTTCCCCATGTCCGACTGTGTGTTCTTTAGGAGAGACACAAATCAACACACATTTCCCCATGTCCGACTGTGTGTTCTTTTGGAGAGACACAAATCAACACACATTTCCCCATGTCCGACTGTGTGTTCTTTTGGAGAGACACAAATCAACACACATTTCCCCATGTCCGAATGTGTGTTCTTTTGGAGAGACACAAGTCAACCCACATTTCCCCATGTCCGAATGTGTGTTCTTTTGGAGAGACACAAGTCAACACACATTTCCCATGTCCGACTGTGTGTTCTTTTGGAGGGACGCAAATCAACACCCGGGCAGTGGACCTGTAGGGGAGTAGATGATCCCGCTCTCCATGAGTCTCCTGTTGCCTTGCAGTTAGGTCTTGGCTGACCTCTTTTGTTTATCACATGTATGGATTCAGTCGCAAAGGCATCCTCAAAAATGGAGAAAATTAATGTAGGTATGTGGAAGCTCAAACCAGTAAATGTATCAATGTTTTCATTTGCTGATGATTGAGTTTTGTTTTGAAAATCAGAAAGGGACCCCCAGTTAAATATCAACATACTGAATAATGAATTAAATAAAGAGGAATGAGAGTAAATGCAAAGAAAACCAAAACAATGCTAGTAACGAGGGAAGCTCAAACACAAAATCTTAAATTGGCCAGGGAGAATTTAAAACAAGTTCAAAGCTACATTTACTTAGCAGTAATGATTAACTCAGAGGGAAAACTAAGAGAAGAAATCAGCCAGAGAATCAAAAAGGCAAGTGCAATATATAACCATCTGGGAAAAACATTTGTAGGTAAACAAGAATTGTCAACAAAAACCAAAATAGCAGAATACAACACAGTTTATTGTCCTACTCTCCTCTATGGCAGTGAAACCTGAACCTTAGACAGTATGGAATACAGTAGAGCGCAGGCAGCCGAAATGAAATATCTAAGAAAAGTAGTAGGGAAAACTAAAAAAGACAAAATCAGAAACACAACAAGTTGAGATCAAACCAAAGCAGATAGCATAAAAACTAAGATAGAAATGAATCGACTGAGATGGTTTGGGCATGTTAACAGAATGAATGACAATAGAAAAGTTAAATCAGTATACAGTGCTAAAACTCAAGGTAAAGTACCAAAAAGCAGACCTCGGGGGAAAGTGGGAAGAAGATATAAAAAGAGGCGTTAACGCAAAGAAATTTAACTTTCACGGAAGGAAACAGAAAATGTCAGGACAAGGCAGCCTGGAGAAAGATCATTTCGGGCATCTAACCCCATACACCGGAAGGTAGAATGTGAGCTGATAAAAAAATGAAAGGAAGAAAAGTCAAACACATTTCTCCATATCCGACTGTATGTTCTTCAGGAGAGACACAAGTCAACACACATTTTCCCATGTCCAACTGTGTGTTCTTCAGGAGAGACACAAGTCAACACATATTTTCCCATATCCGACTGTGTGTTCTTCAGGAGAGACACAAGTCAACACATATTTTCCCATATCCGACAGTGTGCTGTTCAGGAGAGACACAGGTCAACACATATTTTCCCATGTCCGACTGTGTGTTCTTCAGGAGAGACACAAGTCAACACATTTTCCCATGCCCGAGCCCGAATGTGTTCTTTAGGGAAGAAACAAGTCAACACACATTTCCCCGTGTTCTTCAGGAGAGAAACAAGTCAACACACATTTCCCCGTGTTCTTCAGGAGAGACACAAGTCAACACACATTTCGCCGTGTTCTTCAGGAGAGACACAAGTCAACACACATTTTGCCGTGTTTTCCAGGAGAGACACAAGTCAATACATAGTTTCCCATTTCCGAATGTGTGTTCGTTAGGAGAGACACAAGTCAACACATAGTTTCCCATTGTCCGACTGTGTGTTCTTTTGGAGAGACACAAGTCAACACACATTTCCCCATGTCCGACTGTGTGTTCTTTTGGAGAGACACAAGTCAACACATATTTCCCCATTTCCGAATGTGTGTTCGTTAGGAGATACACAAGTCAACACATATTTCCCCATTTCCGAATGTGTTCGTTAGGAGAGACACAAGTCAACACATAGTTTCCCATTGTCCGACTGTGTGTTCTTTGGAGAGACACAAGTCAACACAATTTCCCCATGTCCGACTGTGTGTTCTTTTGAGACACAAGTCAACACATATTTCCCCATTTCCGACTGTGTGTTCGTTAGGAGAGACCACAAGTCAACACATAGTTTCCCATTGTCCGACTGTGTGTTCTTTTGGAGAGACACAAGTCAACACATAGTTTCCCATTGTCCGACTGTGTGTTCTTTTGGAGAGACACAAGTCAACACATAGTTTCCCATTGTCCGAATGTGTGTTCGTTAGGAGAGACACAAGTCAACACATAGTTCCCCATTGTCCGACTGTGTGTTCTTTTGGAGAGACACAAGTCAACACATAGTTTCCCATTGTCCGACTGTGTGTTCTTTTGGAAGACACAAGTCAACACATAGTTTCCCATTGTCCGACTGTGTTCGTTTCTTTTGGACTGTGTGTTCTTTTGGAGAGACACAAGTCAACACATAGTTTCCCATTGTCCGACTGTGTGTTCTTTTGGAGAGACACAACACATAGTTTCCCATTGTCCGAATGTGTGTTCGTTAGGAGAGACACAAGTCAACACATAGTTCCCCATTGTCCGACTGTGTGTTCTTCAGAAGAGACACAAGTCAACACACAGTTTTCCGCTCAACCCAGGATTAAATGGGTACCAGCATCAACTGGGCAGTTAAATCAGCGATATACTAACGTCCTGTTCAGAGGATGGTGATGCATTTCCATTAGTTCCGCTATACACTATAGAAAGCAAGGTATGCTTCGGCTTGATGGGCCGTAATGACCTTCAAGGAACTTAATTTACTTTCTTGAACACATTAATTTCAAGGTAGACAGTAAAGAAGCAGTAATAGGAAACGTACAAACGATTATTATTGGGCAGAACGAGAGTCGAAAACCGTCCTATGACATTTGCAACGGTTAAATAAAAAGATGGATTTATGTATCCCCGCACAAATGAAGGCTCACTGAATGTACATCATTTATCCCCCCCTCAGCAGGCCATTTCATTCAAAGTCCTCCTCAACTTCCGGGGAGCATACAGCACACAAGATCTTTGTCTACCTATAGCTGGGTTCTCATTCACACCTGAGTCAAGTGAGGAAAGTAGAGTGAAGTACCTTTCCTGAGAGTAGGCTACAACGCTGTGAAAAACCACCCACCCCACCTGTGCCAGCCGTGGGGTTTGAACTAGTATCGTCGTGATTACAAGCTTAAGCACTACGGTTCAGCTACAACGTCTCTGAAAATAGAAAGAAAAAGAGTTTTGTTTGCTCCCTTTACGTGTCCTTTTGTTCACAGGATTAAAAATAGCGCTGAATTTCACTCGCCTTAAAAAAAAATAGTCTGTGCTTTGTTCTTGAGGCTCATAGACTTTGTGTATGAAACCGGAAATGTGTACATCCAATTGTGATACTTTTATGCTTTTTTTCTTTTTCTTTTGTTTTTACGGTGGATGAAATTTTGCCTATCTTAAGTCGCACCAAACGTATATCTAGCTGTCCGCAGTTCAATGACAATGCTTCGATTGCATGAAAATGAGAGAAATCAAGCTCTGGGAATAGTGCAGGCCAACGCAAGCATATCTGCTGCTAGGGCATTCAATGTTGAATAAAGAAAAACTAAGGGAACATGTATCGCTAGAGAATGTCACCAAACTACTGGTACATGTACCGCCAGAGAACGTCACCAAGTTACTGGCCCATGTATGGCTAGAGAACATCACCAAGATACTGGTACATGTATCACTAGAGAACATCACCAAGATACTGGTACATATATCGCTAGAGAACATCATCAAGAACTGGTACATGTATCACTAGAGAACGTCACCTAGCTACTGGTACATGTATCACTGGAGAACATCATCAAGATACTGGTACATGCACGAACATCACCAAGCTACTGGTCCATGTATGGCTAGAGAACATCACCAAGCTACTGGTCCATGTATGACTAGAGAACGTCATCAAGCTACTGGTCCATGTATGGACTAGAGAACGTCACCACTGGTCCATGCTACTGGTCCATGTATGTATCACTAGAGAACATCATCAAGATACTGGTCCATGTATGACTAGAGAACGTCATCAAGATACTGGTCCATGTATCACTAGAGAACATCACCAAGATACTGGTCCATGTATGACTAGAGAACATCACCAAGCTACTGGTCCATGTATGTATCACTAGAGAACATCATCAAGATACTGGTCCATGTATCACTGGAACATCACCAAGATACTGGTCCATGAACATCACCAAGCTACTGGTATATCACTAGAGAACATCACCAAGCTACTGGTCCATGTATCACTAGAGAACATCATCAAGATACTGGTCCATGTATCACTAGGGAACATGCTACTGGTGACTAGAGAACATCACCAAGCTACTGGTTCATGTATCACTAGAGAACATCACCAAGATACTGGTCCATGTATCACTAGAGAACATCACCAAGATACTGGTCCATGTATCACTAGAGAACATCATCAAGATACTGGTCCATGTATCACTAGAGAACATCACCAAGCTACTGGTCCATGTGTCACTAGAGAACATCACCAAGCTACTGGTACATGTATCAATAGAGAACATCACCAAGATACTGGTCCATGTATCACTAGAGAACATCACCAAGATACTGGTCCATGTATCACTAGAGAACATCACCAAGATACTGGTCCATGTATGACTAGAGAACATCACCAAGATACTGGTCCATGTATCACTAGAGAACATCACCAAGATACTGGTCCATGTATCACTGAACATCACCAAGATACTAGTCCATGTATGACTAGAGAAGTCACCAAGCTACTGGAACATCACCAAGCTACTGGTCCATGTATGTATCACTAGAGAACATCACCAAGATACTAGTCCATGTATCACTAGAGAACATCACCAAGATACTGGTCCATGTATCACTAGAGAACGTCATACTGGTCCAGATACTAGAGAACATCCACTGTCCATGTACTAGAGAACGTCACCAAGATACTGGTCCATGTATCACTGAGAACATCACCAAGATACTAGTCCATGTATCACTAGAGAACATCACCAAGATACAGTCCATGTATCACTAGAGAACATCACCAAGATACTGGTCCATGTATCACTAGAGAACATCACCAAGATACTGGTCCATGTACGGCTAGAGAACATCACCAAGATACTGGTTCATGTATGACTAGAGAACATCACCAAGATACTGGTTCATGTATGGCTAGAGAACATCACCAAGATACTGGGTCCATCACCAAGATACTGGTTCATGTATGGCTAGAGAACGTCACCAAGATACTGGTACATGTATAACTAGAGAACATCACCAAGCTACTGGTTCATGTATGACTAGAGAATCTAGCTACTGGTTCATGTATGACTAGAGAACATCACCAAGATACTGGTCCATGTATAACTAGAGAACATCATCAAGATACTGGTTCATGTATGACTAGAGAACGTCACCAAGATACTGGTCCATCACCAAGTATCATGTATGGCTAGAGAACATCACCAAGATACTGGTCCATGTATCACTAGAGAACATCATCAAGATACTGGTCCATGTATCACTAGAGAACATCACCAAGATACTGGTCCATGTATAACTAGAGAACATCACCAAGATACTGGTTCATGTATGACTAGAGAACATCACCAAGCTACTGGTTCATGTATGACTAGAGAACATCACCAAGCTACTGGTTCATGTATGACTAGAGAACATCACCAAGCTACTGGTTCATGTATGACTAGAGAACATCACCAAGCTACTGGTTCATGTATGACTAGAGAACGTCACCAAGCTACTGGTACATGTATCACTATAGAACGTCACCAAGCTACTGGTTCATGTATCACTAGAGAACGTCACCAAGCTACTGGTATGTATCATAGTATCTGGTACATGTATCACTATAGAACGTCATCAAGATACTGGTACATGTATCACTATAGGTCAAGCTATGTATCACTATAGAACATCACCAAGCTACTGGTAAATGTATCACTATAGAACGTCACCAAGCTACTGGTAAATGTATCACTATAGAACATCACCAAGCTACTGGTCCATGTATCGCTATAGAACATCACCAAGCTACTGGTCCATGTATCGCTAAACATATTGTTATTACATTGTACATTGTTCTACATTTGTTTTATGATTTATATCAGTTCTCTGAAAGCATGATGCTATGTCAGTATTTTATAGTGGCACCACCTGCAATAATGGGTACGCCGCGCCTCTGATAAAAAGTAGGCCCACAGAAAGGCTCATGAACCAGAGAGTTACTTTCTTTTCATGCATTGATACCACCATTCCCAGTGATTGCAAAAACAATCCTTTTTACACCGAACCGACAATCAGAAAAAACGTCAATAATATAATACTTGTATGATATTATTATCATTACGTTATGATTTTTAAGTCTCGGTATCCCGCCAAATTCGGTATAACACCATCTTGTCACATGGTACATGGACCAGGAATGGCGATGTCGACAGTCTTGATTGCAATGTGACTTGAATACTCATCAATTGGCTATTAGAAATCTTTTGTTTAAAAAAAAAATAATTATATGTTTTTACCCTTCCTTTTCGCTTTGATCACAATACTGTATTATTATGCACGTTGACACAAGTGGCAGATGGACGCGTGGAAACGTTACTACTGAACAGCCTACTACGTGACGTATATCCGGAAATAAACACAGTAGGCGTGGACATTACTACATTTTAAAAAAGAAAGAAAAGAAAAAAAAAGAGATGCAAAAGCAGCGAATAGAAGAGATGCAATACCCAAGAGATGCAATACCCAAGAGATACAATACCCAAGAGATGCAATACCCAAGAGATGCAATACCCAAGAGATGCAATACCCAAGAGATACAATACCCAAGAGATGCAATACCCAAGAGATACAATACCCAAGAGATACAATACCCAAGAGATGCAATACCCAAGAGATACAATACCCAAGAGATGCAATACCCAAGAGATGCAATACCCAAGAGATACAATACCCAAGAGATGCAATACCCAAGAGATGCAATACCCAAGAGATGCAATACCCAAGAGATTCTTGATAACCCAACCGAGATAGCACCGGTACCCAGGCCAAAAATGGTTTCTTGATAAACCAGTGACCGAAGACTAGCACCGGTTGGCAGAAACAAGCAAGGAAAACGTAAGCCAGAACAAAACAGATGGAATGAATGAGAGAGTAAGAGAGAGAGAGAGAGAGAGAGAGAGAGAGAGAGAGAGAGAGAGAGAGAGAGAGAGAGAGAGAGAGAGAGAGAGAGAGAGAGAGAGAGAGAGAGAGAGAGAGAGAGAGAGAGAGAGAGAGAGAGAGAGAGAGAGAGAGAGAGAGAGAGTATGTGTGTGACAGACAGACAGACAGAGACAGACAGACAGAGGGTGGTGTGTGGGTATTAAGACGTAGAGGAACGTGTGGAATAACTTAATGTCGTCACTGGATTCTAAAACAAACAAAAAATGTAAATGATGTCTACTCCTTTGTAGCGAATTAACATTTTATAACGTCTGCTATGCATAAAGTATTCAATGCTATACATAAAGTATTCAATGCCATACATAAAGAATTCAAGCTAATGTCCGTCGCTGGCAAAACTAACTCCAACAGTGGGCAGATCAATAAGCAAGAAAAAAACTGACTTCAGAAACATGCCTCTAAACTCTTACAACCATTGTACTTCAAAACACTTCATGTCGGCAGCTGATTTGTTCTTGTGGTTGTTTCCCCTTACAAAGTGCTCTTCTATGTTATTATAGTCCCCGCTTATTTCTGCCCAACAGGTCTACTTTTGCTCTCCCTTTATTCCATTTACGATCGATCGCCAAGTCAAAACGATGCGCTGGTTATGTTGCTTTTGACGGTTATTTTGTCTTTCTTTCTTACTCTCCGCATAGTACATGCACTGATAACAAAATATATTAAAAGGCTTGTTAATACTGTTAAAGTGAAGTGGGGGAAATGATAAAGAAAGCCTTAAAGGTGGTAGTGGAGGGTGTGGGGGTGGGTAGGGGGGGGGTTGATTTCAAATTTTAATTAGACAATTGAACACTGCATGTCTAAACAAGCTGACAGTTTTTGTTTGTTTTAATTATATCATATTATGGTTGCCATGCAAACGCCACCATCTTGGATGTCATTGCGAAAATACAGAAAGTGACAATTAATATTATCATTTGTTCTGCTTCATGCTATATAAACCAGGATTAGCTTCACCTCTATGGGCCAAAATGGCCTTGAAGGAACATTGACTTTCTTATTTTTAAACTCTTAATAAGAGGAGAGACATGATCCAATGGGGTGATTTCATGCTGAGATGTTACTTGGTTTTTGTACAACCAGCTTGACTTGATTGAAATCTTGAAGTTAGTTGAAGTACAATTTCTAACTTCAATAGATATTAATTCTTGTTTTGTTGCTCAAAAGAAGGCTTGTTTCATTGGAATTGACCCTACCCAACATGTTTGACGATCTCAGGGTGAATTCATAGGAGAAATGGTGATGAAAGTCATGACAAAGTTAAAGTCAAAAGAAAAGAAGAACCTACCAGTAGCACCTGCCAACTGCCCATTGAAAGGAAGATAAACTGAGAAATTATTGAAAGGCAAGCATGTGTGTAGACAAGGATGACTCTTTTACCAAAACCTTTTTTCAACCATGAACTACGTAATAGGTTATTGGGTGCAGGGTGACATCAAGTATTGATACAATTTTCAATACTGAGGTCAGGCGGAGCTTTTCATTGCATATCTAATAACCGGAAGTGAAGGAATGAGTAACAATAACAATAAAAAGTTTTGTGGATCACATAGGCAAAACAATCTCTTTTCCAATCAATTGAAATACTGATTTGACCCAAGAGTTTATTGGCTAAGAACCTAAAGCAGGCTATTTGAAATCTACCTGTGAAATATGGCGATTGTGGGTGCAGTAGTTCTGAGATTAACGAGGTCAAAGTTTGTGAGATGTGCAGTTTTATACATATATAGATAAACTTTTAGGATAATCTGCCTGTTCTTGAAATGTGAAATTATTTTTTTTTAAACATGGATGATTCGGCCCAAAAAAAAAAAGGGTATCATTCATCCCTAGCACAAAAGACAAATTAAAACCACAGTAAACTGATGAAAAATGACACAGAAAATAAAAATTGTAAACTATTATAATTATAGATACAAACATCACATTCACAACAATATAAAAACATAAAGATGAGTCAGCATTGCTACAAGATGCAGGATAAAACTTCAATTTAATTATATAATATGCGTAACATAAGTTTTGAATCAACAGTTTTCACCGTACATACATTGTGATAGAATTTCAAAAGATGACATTAAACAACAGCATGACACAGTGGGACTTCAAACACTGGTCCCTAGAACAGGTCTAATGTTGAATCAAACAGCAACACTTTAGTCACGTCATGATGAATTGAAAGCATATGATAAGTAGTCAATGGAAAGCACAAGAATAAAAATAAGAGCACCAGTTTTAAAAAAATCAATGTACAATTGTTGCATTATAATACATTCTTAAATGATGTTCTGTGACAGGACAGTTTTATCATAAAGAGAAAAAAAGAGAATTAAAAATATACTTGTTATAATTTTTTTTATATGTAAAAAAACTAATGTAGAAGCTAATTGACAAATGATGGAGTAAATTAAAAAAACATATTGTTGTGAAAGAAATATGCCTCAGAACAATACTCCAAAACATCACTATTGGTTGTTTGCAATAAGAAGAAAGGGAGAATTGTATCAACTGTGTGGATTTCTTAGCCCATAAACCTTCTTCGTCCCCCCCCCCCCCCCCCCCCATTAATTTTTTTCAAAAAGGCAAACTTTTGTGATGGCTTAAACCTTGAGTGAATCTTTAGAATGTGTCATACTTAATAAGTGAACACAGAAATTATTTTGTTAAAAGTTTGACTCCAATATCCACTTGGTATAATAGGATCCTAAATTTAATGATGTGATCCTTCATTGATGGAGGATAACACTTTACACTCAATTATAGATCAGCAACGTATAGAATATTTAGAAATATTTTAGTCCCAAGAAAATGAAATGATTCGTATTTAAATAAAACAATAAAAAGTAAGAAGAAGAGAAATGAAAATTCCATGAAGTTGAGTCGACAGAAACAAAGAAAGGAGGAATGGATATTAAGCAGATCTAACTGATTATTTCATCAAATACCTGCCGTAGCTAATGTTAAGATAGTGGATAGGGAAAACCTGTCTCTCTCCATTAGAAACAAAAATTAACGACACCTTTGACAAAGTAAGGCTGAATTTCTTTTCATTAAGTTCACTCATTCCTCACAGTTTGTGACAGAATCCGTATGTAGTTGGTAATTTTAATTTTCAAATCATATACATGTCCATCGGTTACATTATTTCTTCTTGCTTTGTTTCATTTTTTGGTTCAAGTTAACTTTGTAAAGTTATTACAAAGTAGTGCGAGATTCATAATCAAAAACATTAAATAGTAATAATCATTCTTATAATATCTTATTCCTTTTCTCAAAGAGTGGACAAAAATTGTCAATCCATTTACGCTGGTCACATCAATATTTTATTTTTGAAACCAACTAAACCAAAGAAAACCCCAAACAAATTGTAATATATTTAAATACATATCGATCTATCTGCTGATCTCTCTCTCTCTCTCTCTCTATATATATATCTTTTTCTCTCTATCTATTGATCTACTGATCTATATATATATATATATATATATATATATATATATATATATATATATATATATATATATATATATATATCTCATTCTCTCTATCTATTGGTCTCTCTCTATATATATCTCTCTCTCATTCTCTCTATCTATTGGTCTCTCTCTATTATATCTCTCTCTCATTCTATCTATCTACTGATCTCTCTCTCTATGTCTCTCTGTCTGTCTGTCTGTCTGTCTCTCTCTCTCTCTCTCTCTCTCTCTCTATATATATATATATATATATATATATATATATATATATATATATATATATATCTATCTCATTCTCTCTATCTATTGATCTACTGATCTCTCTCTCTATATATATATATCTCAAATTCTCTATCTATTGATCTCTCTCTCTATATATATATATCTCATTCTATCTATCTACTGATCTCTCTCAATATATATCTATCTCATTCTCTGTAGCTATTGATCTATATATACATCTCTCTATATCTCTGTATCTATTGATCTCTATCTATATATATATATCTCTCTATCTATCAATCTATTGATCTTTCTCTATACCTCCCCCCCTCTCTTTCTCTATATGTATATATACCTCTCTCTCTCCTTACCTCTCCCCCTTCTCTCTCTATACCCCCCTCTCTCTCTATACCCCCCTCACTCTCTATACCTCCCCCCCCTCTCTCTCTCCCTCTCTATAACCCCCCCTCTCTCTCTATCTATCTATATATATATATATATATATATATATATACATATTTTTATTTAAAAAATAAAAAAATAAAATATATCACCTTTCCCATGTACAAGAATAGGAAAGCTTTGTAACATATTTTGTGTTATTTATGTGTTTGCTTCAACGCTTAAAAAGGCCCAGAAAAACAATCCAATGCAAACCTCTGAGTTGAGTGCTATTTGGTGCTTCGATTTATTTCATCTACATGCCACACACCATAATATATAACAATGACATCAATTGCAATTGGTTTTGAATCAACATGACTAGAATCTCGTTTTCAAAGTGCTGACATGGTACAATCAATGAATATACATTCATCAAGTGTATTACTGAAGCTCAAAGTTATTCGTCACTGTGACCGAAATAATGAGATGTTTTAAGTCAATTATTGTCACGGTAATGCAATCAGATATATTGCGACGATATAAAAATTATGAGCAAGACATTGGAAAGAAGTTGTGAAAAAAAACCCTGTTACCCTCAGATAACGCAGACAGCATACAGGTATACAAACACTATCATCCACTTCTTATCACATTTTCTCCTTCTACAGGAAGTTGCCTCTGGGTTTACAAAATAAAAAACATTATCCATCATCTCATCTTCACCTTAGCGACAAAAAAACCCAAAAAAACACGGAAGGAAAATATGATATATTACGAAATTATTTTGTATAAGACAAAATACATCATGAAGACATTCAGATTGTGAAGTAGCTTATTGGCTTATTTCTTTTGCTTATTTTGTATAATTCTTTATGGGTAATTTGACAATTTACAGATGGCTGGCATACTTCTGTTGAGTTAAACAAACTAGAAATAAAAATTAAAACTGAGGGAGTCTAGACACTGACTTTCCATAGTGACATAACTCCAGTAAGAGTGAAGACCGTTACAACTGTACAACAGGAACAAGAATTCCCTTCCAAAAGCTGGCCTAGGGAGTCAACAGTTTAACTCTTTGAGCCCGTGGGTCTATTCCATGTTTTTGACGCAGGGATCTAGAATGCTATGATCTGGGAATGGGGCTACCTTTTCTTTTAGCTACATTGTCCCTAATATGAGCCATAAATATAAAGTGTAGCAAATAAAATCAATCACAATTGAATGGACTTACTGAAAAACAAGGATTACTTGATATATTTTGAAAAAATAATAGGCTGAGAACCAGATAATTGTTATGCAATACGAAAACCAATGATTTCTTGAATTGTCCTAATTTTACATACATTGCCATAAAAATAGTAAATCCTCCTCCATAAGCTTGTAATAGGGCTAT
>JAXRKP010001019.1:32500-60000 GCA_037039925.1 Doris montereyensis
ATGGCTGTCAGATAACATCAACGAAACGAAGAAATAAATTGATCAGTAGAGTGCCTTCTACTCAGTGTCTTTCTTTCCTGAAATGACGCTGCCATTCACTATCCAAAAAATTTAAAAAATGATTTCGTCAAATAAGTAATTTATTATTATAAATCCTTTCCTAAATCGCCTGATTTCTGAAAAGATTCCCAAGATTGGTGGCAAAGGGCCCAAAACAACAGGATTGTGGCAAGCTATACAAGGTGGGAAAACAGTTGGTATAGAAAATGTTTATAAACATGCCGCAATCATCACTTTTAAATTGTGGATGATGAGACTGACTCAAAACATGCTTGGATTCTTGTGGGTAGGTTGTATAAAAAAATCTGTGAAAAAGAAAAACAAACCAATTTGTTTTCAGACAAAGACTCCGTTCAGAACAAAGCAAACAAATCTCAAATCATGTCTCCAAGAAATAGAAAAAAAATCACAAATGATTCTAAACCTTTTTTTGTTTGTTTTGCTTAGGCCATATAGAATAGATGGTTTAAGTATTGTGTATGTTATATCTGGAATAGTAGACGGCTTATGTGTATGTTTTTCAAGAGAAGCTATATAAAGTGAAGCTCTTCAAAGTGAAAAAGATCATACATAAATTCATCCAACAAAAGAAATTGTTTTGTGCAAATCTAATCGATCTGTAATACTTCCATGCCGATAAAGAAAGTCTTTTAAGGGTAATTCGATAAGACTTGAGCACTCTCTACAGAAATAAAAATCACCTTAGCCTTGCATCTCTCCACTGACTTATCTGTCTCCTGTTGTCTCTCTTGACAATGTAATATAAAAGAAATGGTAACCTCCTTTCATTCTTTCTTTTTCAATCACAAAACTATATGCAACAAAAACTAATGACAGGGGAGAAAAAAAAGACCTATGGATGACTATGGCTGAGAAATGTTACCAAGAAGTTTCCTAAACTATTTGTGTGTTCTGCCTCACCGGCTGCTTGTTTGCTTATTCGCTTTTACATTTTGGATTTTTAAAGCCTGTTTCATGGATTACCTACATCAATTTTATAGTGCATCAAAGCTTTTATCAACTTGTCTGTGATTTGAAATATTTGTGACCGATTTTTATCAATAATTCATCCTCCACTTTGAACTTAAAATTTTTAATTCTCTTATTCTGGAAGGGATCTGATTGTTCTTCCTTCAGCAATATTGAACCTCGTCGGTCTGGTGAGTAGTCATCAAGACAACAATTACATGTACCACCAATACCAACAACCACTTCTGTCCTACCAAACTTGCTACAATAGACCTAATTCTAATTCTAATTTCAACCAAGAACCCACTTCAGGGCATCGCCCAAGGGTACATGGGCTAATTGTGCGTAAATGCCGGGCTCATACAGCTCTTTTGAAATTTTAGAAACGGTCGCGTTTAATACAACTTTTGAGTGTATTTATCCCCCCCCTCCACATCCAATACAATAACACATAAATTGTTTTTAGAAGAGTACGCCGAACTCCTTCACAACACCATCAAATCACTTCATCCATCTTGGCGACTTTAATATCCACTTTGAAAAACAAAACGATTTCTTAACACAGGACGACCTTACTCTCCAATCACCAAATCATCGACTCACCAACACACTCACTTGGATATACTCTCGACTGGGCCATGACAAATGATCCGACCGCCATCTCGGACGTTGAAGTCAAAGATATAATATTGTCTGACCGCCACTAAAGTCCTACCATTTTGTCATCACCTTCTGCATTGGCACACCGAAATCATATACCCAGATGAAATCGATTGTCTCTAGAAATGTCAAAGATATCGACACATATAAATTCATTCAAACAATCCAGGACAGTCTTTTTAAATGAGCGACATGCAAAATGTAGATCAATACTGTTCTAAAAGATGCATTAGACAAGCATGTGCCTCTCAGGAAAGGTCGGACAATGAGAGACAATCAGCCTCATGGCTCACAGACAGAGTAATAATTTGAAGAGATATCAAAAAAGCTACAGATCTAAATTTTGTTTTATTTTATAGATGTTATATACCAAATTTGGGAGCAATCAGACAATAAATAAAAAAAGTAGATCGCATATCACTGTCAAAAAGTAATATTTTGAGAAAATCGCATTTTAAACATTTTTTTCTCGTTATTTTAATATTTTTTCGCATATAAACCTATAAAAGAATAATACAGTACTTTGAAACATCATACAATCGTGAGAAGCTATCAAATACTTCATGTCGACCCTATTTCAACTACTCCAAATCCCTTATACTCAGGTTGGGATGGCATTTTTTTTATAACAGGTCAGCGAGGAATGTTCCCGTAATATTTGGCTGATCTTAAATAATTTTGACAATAATTCATCAAAAGTAGATTCTTCAGATAGCGTACTTTGTGGTAATTAAAATGAGCACCAACTTGATATACTTTAGACAAAATTTCCGGGTTTTATGGTACAGCCGTTGTGTTGAAGGTTAGGCCGGTATCATTTCTAAAAAAAAACTTGTATAAAGTGATAGAATTGATTCTGAGCCTTAGTTATAGTATTAATGTTAAGGAAATGAACTGCTCCATCCAGTAGTGCAATAAAGAGATTTGTGGTAAAACTGCCTTCTCACGCCCCCCTCACCAAAACTACCCGTATGTCAGTCAGTGGCAAAGGCATCTATGAATACAACATCAATTCCAAAATTAATGTACAGCAGCAATTTAACATATTCTTCAATACAGTCCTGACTTCAATAATATGAGATGTCTGATGATTTCTTATAAGTATTTTTTTTTAAAACTGTAGGTTTTGTGTTTTCTTTCCATTTCAATTTATCGTCCATGTGGGAAAAGGAAAGACAACAAGGCCACATGAGAAAGACGAGCAAACATGTCTTACAGAAGTTGTTCCAAGCCAAGAAGACCCATTCCTCTGAAATCTGTCTGAGGGTCATGACCTTGAAATCCCAACTCTGTCCAATGTTCTCCATGGCGAGACGGAAGAGGGACATTATCTTTGTACAAAGACCACAGCTGCCAGGGTAAGAGAAAATTTTGATAAAACAAAACCAAAAAAGATGTGTGCGTGACTTTAATATTCTAAAGATGAAGGCAGTTCTCATGATAAAAAATTAATTCAGAGAATAAATGTGAAATATCCTGAAACTTTGTCCAGACAAATCCTCTACACATGTTTCTTCAGCAATGGCAAAATAAATACGTGTAATTTAAATAAAACTTAAGTATGGGGTAAACATAATGTCAGTCAAAGACTGATATGTTGTTGTTGTTTTTGTTTAATGTCGATTATTTTCCCTCTGTTGAGGGATTTTGAAGACTTGGAGTTTACTGTCGCCCTGCCACGCTCTTCTATCTTTGGGTGATTCTTTTCCTGCATCAAGTCAAGTCATCATTTCTTTGGCCAGCCTCGAGGTGAGATCCGGACACATGTAAGTTCAGCGTCTTGCTAGGTCCACGACTGGCTGGCATTTTGTAAATGTGTCCGTACCACCGAAGCCGTCTTCTACGTATTTGAGCTGTGATGGACTCGAGACCAGCGCGTTCTCTTATCTCCAACACTGCAGTCGTTTTGTCTCGTGAAATCCAGCGCATCAGTCCTTTCGAGCTGTCTCAGATCGTCAGTTGACATCGCCAGCCAAGCTTAACTTGGTATTTGTGTTGTTGATATCATAATAAATGCTACAGGTGGAAGTATGTTTGAACATCATAGGGTTTCTAAATAAAAGCCTTGATTTTATATTTATGTGATAATGGTGAGTGATGAGTGAAGATGAAAGTTGAAGGAGGGGGAGGGGGGGGACAAACGATGTAGAAGATGTAGTAGTAGATGAAGTACACACTGCCAACCGTGCTGGCTCACGGAGCCCAGGACAAACAGATCTAAGTCCAAGACAAATGGTTGGTGGCATCCTTAATGAATACTGTACTTTTACATAGTACAAAATAATCATAATACAATGCATGCACCTTATCTCTGGCCAAGCCCGCCTTGGGGCTTCCCATGAATTCTTGTAGTGTGTCTCTCTGGTGATCGGGCAATGTCACAATGTGATCTCTCTCAAGTCTAATGTAATCTCTGATCGCGCTGATGACCTCTTATAAAGGCATCGCGCTGACGTCCAAGAAAGCTTCTACGTCATGCGCCGGCCAAAACTACTCAACTGAGAGACCAGCCGTGACAAGACCAAAACAACATTAATACAATAGTAACCACATGGTTAAACACAATGAAATTAACAACAGTACATGGGGACTACATGAGCCACATTCTGACAAAGTACCAATATCTAACTTGCCTTGACTTTCACATAAAATAGATTCAAGGGTGAACTAAGGGGGTTAAGATCATGAACAAGCAAGGAAAATAGTTAAAATAAAAGGCTACAAAAGAAAGATCGTTATGAAAATAATGTTAATGAGAGGTTTCCATACACACTGTGAGTGAGTGTTATATTTTTTATTTTTCTTATTACAAAGGTTTCAGTGAATGCATATATATGAAACTTACAGGGTTCAATACCTTCAGCAAGGTTAAGAATCACTGGTCCCCCCCACCACCATGCATACAGCATAAATGAAGATGCATACATTCTTTCAAGTGCACAAAGAAGCAGGCAACAAGCAAAACGGGTGAGAAATTTGATAATAATATGGTGATAAAAGAGGGAAGGAGAACATAACAACCTTGATTATACGATCTTCATGATCCTTCTCATCTGAGGACACCTTAGTTTTCCTCAGAGCCTCAGCTTCTTTCAAAATAGCATTGTATGCTTTGATACGATACAAGCTTTCCTCTGTCTTGCCCTCAAACCTGTTGAGAGAGAAACAGGGTGGGGTCATAATAATGTTTTTACAAAACATCCGGCAAAACCTGAGCTGGGCTTTGTACTAACATTTTGCATAATTTAACTATGCTTGGAAAGTTAAAAACACGGTATTAGCAGTCTAAGAACACACCCCTTGGGAGATCAAAAAGTCATGGTGGTAGGCAGACTATGGTAGTAGTAATGGCAAATGTTAACACAAAGAAAGCTATGACCATAACTTACAGTCATGATTAAGCTTGATACAGAAATGTGTAATGTAGAAAAAGTTGATTTCTTGCAATAAGGACACTATACACAAAGTCCCTATAATAGCAATTATGGAACCTGATGTAATATTTTATGTATATTATATATAAATTTAAATATTTCATGCAACTTTTATGAACATATAGCATATCAAAGGAGATGGAGATAAAAGAATATTTTCTTAATCGTGAAAAAGAGAATTTAAAAGAAAGAAATACAAAATTCTGCTTTTACCCGCTATGGATTTCTGGCAAAATGTATTTTCTTGTCATGATCTGTTTCACAGATTCTTCAGTATCATAATCCCACTCTGACGCTAACTTCTTGAGTTCCTTGTCACTTGACAACCTCAAACTGTCCTCTGTCAGTTGAGATGAGAATGTTAAATTTGAAAAAATAAGAAACTGAAAGACATTCTAAAGCCGGCCAAAGGTAGTTAAAAATATGCATTGTATTACAATTTATTAAACAAAAAAGAAAGAGAAAAAAAAGATTTTAAAAGACTATTCAAACTTGCTTGATGAAGTGTTTATTTATGATATCTCATATTGATAGTTTTGAAGACAAAAAAGAAAGATAATTTATTTTTATGAATATATGCACATATATATATTTAAAACCATTTAAATGTATTTATGTCACAATTAAAAAAAAAACTAAATAACAAAATACACTTTACGTACCAATCTGCTTAGTTTGCTCGACTGTGTCATTTTTGCTATAAGTGATTCGCAGCAGTTCACACTGGCCTGTAACTTTGTGCAGCAACCACTTGAACATTGGTCTCAGTAGAAGGAAATACAACCTTGTCCACAACTCATCAAGCCATGGAGATGAAAACACTGAAACGAAATTTGAAATGGTGGAGATTGTAAAACCCACAGAACCCTATGAATAATGGTGGATAGGGTTTCCCCAGACAGTACTGCCACTGAACATTTGACAAAGAGCTTGCTTGATTGAGTATTAAAATTCCTTGCTCTGAAATTGTTCAAAACTGGATCATTTATGACATATAGAAGGGATTTACGCTCCTCATTTAGAAGTAGATGGCAAATGTTGACACACAAAGAAAGGCTATGATCATGATTAAAATTAATTCTTACCTATGTTCATGTAAGAAATATCTATCAGTTTAATATCCTTCCCTTGCTTTCCATTCCTAAAGTTTTACATCGTTTCTTCATACTGGTTCCCTACTTAAGAACTCCCGGTTATGATGTAATATGAATTAAAATTCTATATAAAAACATTAAATAGAAATTTTGAGACAATTTGACAGTCATCCAATCATGGAGTGGTTAGAGTGATGGCTCACAATCAGTGCGAGCCAGGTTAAAAGCCCGGATAAATAACATGTTGTTGTTATGTAAATTTGTTATTTGACCCTTGATATTATATTTTATATTATACTACTTCAATTCATACTTTATTGTTGCCTTGCCCCTGAACTACTGAAATCCCTAAATGCCCATTTTGCCTGTGCCCATTTTCTCTGCTTCCTAAGTACCAGGCATTTAGACGGTCACTACTGTACCACAAATTCTTGAGTGGCATCGGTGGCCAAGCAGTTAGGCTGCCTAATGACGTTGTGTTCGTTGGGAAAGACACTAACATGCATTTTCAATACCCTACCCAGGTGCAAATGGGTACACGCACTGGTTTGGGAGTAAAAACCTGCATCAGACTAGTGTCCTGGCTTCACGCTATTGAAACTGGGATAAGTTTTGGCTCTATGGCCATAACGGCCTTGAAGGAACTTTACCACAAATTCCTATTTATCATAATGTTTTTCTGTCATGCTGGATTAAACTGTCAATAAGTGACAGCTCCACCAAGGAAGACATAACCTGTCTAGTGTTTATTCACTGTTCAGTCCCTGGCTTGGCCTTCTTGGGTGGAGTTGTTACCAGCTAACAATTGTTACTAGACTAGAATTTTAGAGCAATTCTAGATAAGAATTTAATTATTACTACAATTACAATAGGCTAATCAATAATAATATCACGCAATCTGTTATTGTTTCACTTGAGAATTATTTTGTCAGCACAGCGTAATGCCGTTTCAAAGTAGCACAGGGTGGTAGCAGTAAGTATACACAATAGTAGGCCTATAGGCCCATACACTACACGCAAGTAGCCTACAATCCAAGGCAAGCAAGGAAGGTCAGCAGCATGATCATAAATACACACTACACACGCACACACAAACCATCAATATTAGAGTCATTCCAATAATTCTTCGATTCAAAAAAAGGAAACTGACTATTCTAGGAAGTTGAGATCTCTAAGAAATAAGGTATGGCCTGGATGACACAAGACAAATCTTAGTGAGGTACAGGTGTGTGTACTAGGGTAATCCGAAAGACAACATGACACGGCAATTAGGGAGAAAACTGTTTACAATCAGGAAATGAACTCATTGAAGTTGCCAAGAGAACAGCCAATCAGGTCGCATATCGTCAAGTCAACATGCGGAGACGTTATCCGTAGCTTTCTTTGTTTTCGAATTCCTTCATCCAAACATACATTATGCATTTCAGAATACAACAGTTCTTGAGTCGTTTTTTGTGCAAAAAAATATATTAAATAAATTTTGTCAACAACCTGTATAGTTTGAGAATATATTAATTTGAAAAGACTGAAAATAATGCTATGTTTATTATCATCCTTCATGACCTTACAGCATGGGAAGATGGCGCGATTGGATAGCAACCCGTCTGAAAGACTAGTGGATTTATTTCATGTTTTCTTAGTTCTACAGACAATTCAACATTCAGCTTCACATGTAAATGCTTTGGATAGTCACAATCAAGGTATGACTGTCCCATGTAGTGGTTTGTTAATGCTTCATACTGATTGAATATTTAATTTGATTTGGTAAATTTTCACTAAGAGATTGTCAGTGAATCAATGTTGAATGTTTGAGACCCTAGCCTATTTCCTCTAATTTCCATCTATTTTAGCCAGTTTATAAACCAATAATATATCCTATCTTGATAAGAGCTATTCAATGAAATGAAATTTAAAAAGACGAAAACCTAGGTCTTGATCTAGACTCTAGATCCTGGGTTTTCTAGAATCAGGGTAAAGATTCCTGCTATCACTGAGTCTTGGGTCTCTGTAGTACCTAGATTCCAGATTCTCTAGAAGTCTAAAAATACTATTGTTACTCAGTTTAGATCTGTAACCTAGATCTACATCTAAGTCAAGTGTATGGTATGATTATCTAGATCTAGCTCTATCTTCAAAATTGGACTATTTAGACCATCTTTACACAATTCAGCGCAAACATGTTGGACAGGATAAGAGTGTAGACAGCGGAAGATATGGAGCTAAATGTGTTCAAAGAGATAGTAGTCACAGGCTGGCCAGAGAATTTTCAGAATGTGCCACAGCTCTGCAGAGCATACTGGAACTACAGACATGAAATAGGTCTGGAAGAGGGCCTATTCATGAAGAGCCGAAGTATAATTATGCCCAAATCGATGCAAAAAGAGATACTGAACAAATTACACAAGCCCCATTTGGAAATTGAAAAGACTCAGCTTAGGGCTAGAGCGACAGTCTACTGGAGAAACATCTCTGATGATATTGAGGAAATGACAAGAATGTCACACATGCCACACACCAAAGCAGCCAGAGAAAAGAACCTCTCATGCAAACAGAAATACCACCACGACTATGGCATACAGTCGGCACAGACCTATTCCACCTGAAGGGAAATGAATACCTGCTTATCTCCGACTATTACTCAAAATACCCCTTCATCCGGAAACAACCCAAAGGAGAAGACACCAGCAATAAAGTCGCTACCCTCACTAAACATATTCAGTTATCATAAAATTCCAGAAATTATCAGATCGGATAATGGTCCCCAATGCAGCAGTTGAGCGTACAAAGAATTCATAGAGCAATACAATATCAAACATGAAACCAGCTCCTCTCTACCCATAAAGCAAACGGATTCATCGAGAGCCAAGTCAAAATTGTGAAACGCACTCTGATGAAAGCCATGGAATCTGGTATAGACCCATATAAAGTTGTACTGGCTTTAAGAGCGATACTGTTTGGCCAGAATCTCCCATCACCTTGAAAGATAATTTTTGGCCAGAAAGATCAACGATGGTCTTCTCAGAAAACATCCCAAAGACCTATCGGCTCAAAACATCATCGCAGGCCTCGAAAAGAGACAACAATCTCAAGCTCTCTACCACAACAAGAGAGCTATAAAATATATAATCCCCTCTCTCCTCTGGACAAGTTGTCACACATCAGAATCAATCAACAACTAAATGGAAACTGACGGTGATCAACAACAATCACCACAGTCCGAGATCGTACTACATCAAAACAACTGATGGAAGCGAAATATGCAGAAAAAGAAAACACCTCCGCAGCACCCCCATCCCTGACCAGTCCCAACAGGAAAGCTCCAAAAATAGTCAAATGTCTCACTATAACCATCAAACTAGAGATCATTGAAGACTTGAGCCTGCAATGAAGTATGTCAAACCCCGTGTTTACCTGTTTCTGATCAGGAAGCGCACAAAGGTACACCTGATCGTGTCAACAACATGTCACAGGAACACCCATTCACAACACCACAATACACAACTAGAAGTGGACGTAGTGTTAGAACACCACAAAAATACAAATGACAGGCATGGCCTTTGTTAGGGAAATTGAAGAGGATGTCCACAACATAACACATATTCACATTACATGCAATAGACACTAATATAATACTCAAAGAGTAAAAAATATATATATATATATTAGATATTGTATCTCCTAGCAATAGATTAGTCAATACAGACTGGATAGACTTTGATGAATCCTAATGAATCGAAAAGACATTGAACTCTTTAAAATACCACCAACTGGAATCTGCACCTAATAATATTTCATTTTATATATATATATATTAAATAAATCAAAATAATAATTCCAGAAATAGTTCTTATTTAAGTTGGAAGAAATTATCAAGCTTTTTACACGTATAAAACCATTATCACTATCACATCTAGTCAAGTACCAGTATTCATTGTTGTTGGTTCCAAGTTTAAAATTTTGGTTATAATCCTACAAATGCTTTTATTTTTTTATGAAAACAAAGGGGATGTAGTAATATCATATCTACCATTTAAGTGTATGGAATGTCTGTTACTAATATGTATGGAATCACTTCCTTCTTCCCCACAACTAAACACATGTTTATCTTGGAACTGAACTTGTAAACTCTTTGCCTCATTCATTCAAGTATGTATTGTACGAAATATTACAGGACCCATCATGTAGAATGTGTTACTACAATGTATGACAATCACAATAAGAGACGAGTGTCTGGTTGGAATCCCCTGGTCCTTACATTTCTAACGATGGAGCCCTGCATTGACTTGCATGTTGATCCACACAGGGTTTTAAGTGTGTTTAAACAGAAAGAGAGGCTTAGGTCTGGCATTATATTCAATGTCAACGTGGAATAAAAAAGAATGTTCAACATGTACAGGTACATCTTATAAATGTTACAAAATGTCTTATGAATAGACCTAAATTCAGAAAATAATTGGTTTGGTCCGTCATCGGGTACTTGTCTAGTTTGGGCGCATTTACCAGGTCTAGGTCAGGTTGAAATTTATTTCAATATAATATCTAGATCTCTTTATTTCAAGTTTTTATAAATATAATCTAGCTTCCAGTTTTAGGTTTTAGATCTCTTTGAAGATAGAGTCAATATGAAATCTCAAGTAATGGTCAAGCTCTGGAATACTACTACAGATGATGTGATGTCTTTGTCTTGATTTTGAACAGAGCTAGTTCTAGATTATAGATCTAATCAAAGAAAAAACCGAATTGTATTGTAGGTCATCTAGATCTACTATAGTGCTGGATCAGGTAGATCTGTGGGTAAAAGGAAGGATTTTCATTATAGTCGTGCACATCCACCTATCTGACATGGTGTGAGACTGAGACAATGGGAAATTTCATTTGAACGCAAGTAGTTGAAATGTCACAGACAATGAGATGTGACATGGACCGAGACTGCCTATTGAACGGAAAGTTTCTCATTCATTTGCATGCACAGTGGTGTCGACCTGAGAACAACAGAACCTGGGCCACTTAAGAACTTGCTGTTTCCGTACAACATATTTTTTCTTTTAAAAACAATCACCTTGAGAGATCCCGCTAGTGCAGCCCGATCCACCTTAGATCCCGGTCTGATCTTGAGCTGAGAATCTTGGGAGGGGGGAGGGGGTCCCACGTGCTTGATTTAATTTTAATGCTAATAATTGCCGTAACATGTGATATGTTGCATGAAAATGAACATTAGACGAGGCAAGAAATGTTTTGTCTCGTGTGTGCCTTTTTTCCCTGGTGTGCGCACACACTCAGCTAAGGCAACATTGACCCCAACACCTGCCTCTAAACCACCTAGTCACATATAACTTTTTATATGTATTATAGTCAATAACTGCTCACTAATTTGTATTTTTGTCTCATTTTTTTCATTTTAGCATTCATTCAGACAGACAAACATCTCACATACATTGCAGGAGACAATTATTTGTCCTCTGGAGTTTCTTTAGAAGTAAGTATTTACTTTGTAAATCATCTCTTTGCTGTTTAACACTGGTTGCTAAGCTCTATGGGGCCAGGCCCTCTGAAGTATCCCCATTGCTACATGGTTTGAAGGAAATTGGGCAAAAAATGGTAATGTTTAACAACAATATATATATATATAATATGTCTCCATACATAAAGAAAGAAATAGAGGCGAGGTAGGTGAATGATATTTGGAGTATGGCATGAATAAGAGATGAACTTTTGTTTTTGTACCATCATATGTTTTATATATTATGCACCTGTGATCATGGCAGTCAGATTGAGTGTATATATGTAAATTTCGCCTGTTATTAAATACAATTCTCAATGGCCTTCGTGAAAGCTGTTTCTTATGATAATGTAATATAAAATAAACACGTTGGGGAAAAAATGGAATGATATCAATTTTCATGTTTTCCATGAACACAAAGTTGTAGTACTAAATACTAAAAGCACATAATGATTGGGGGAGGGAGGGGGTGGTTATCGCATGATCTGGGAAAAGCAGCTTTAAATATATTACAATATTTTATTAATTGTTTCATGTGTTTTTTTGTTTGGTTGATTTGGGATTTTTTCTTGTCTGTTCTTTAATTCTTGTTTAGAGTCATTAATCTGATTTCTCCGTTTACAGATAAAACCAGGGTCAGCATTTACAGATTTATCGTGAGTAACAAAGAGCTGCATGTTGTCATAAAACCATGGGTTTTGTTGCCTATTTGAGAGTGTGTGGGGGGAGGGGTGTTCCTGCCTTTTTGTTGTTTTTCTTCATCTTCTAAGCTGTTTTGTCCAGATTTCGACTTGATTAGCATTGATAAGAAAGTAAATTAGTATATTTTTTGTTACAAGTTTTGTTCGTTATAAGATTATTTTGGTTTGTAACTATTCTTATTGACATGATAATCTTTTCACTCAATCAGACTTAAGTACATGGGTGTCACCAATGAGCTTAAAAATCCCAAAGCCATGATCGTACAAATTACACCTCAACATGTCATTTTAATACT
Source organism: Doris montereyensis (assembly GCA_037039925.1). Classification (NCBI taxonomy): domain Eukaryota; kingdom Metazoa; phylum Mollusca; class Gastropoda; order Nudibranchia; family Dorididae; genus Doris; species Doris montereyensis. The sequence continues at coordinate 45,215 of JAXRKP010001019.1, forward strand.
CTTTCGAGATCATTTTCAGACCATGTTTGTTTGTTTTTCTTTGGTTATAATATAGATCTATGATGTCCTCTTTTTGTTATTTGTAGTGAATGATTGGCGGGTGGTGATAGACATTCTTACTTCTTTTCTTTTACACGTATCATGTTTTTCATCTTGCTATTCCCTCTAAAACGGCCTCGAGATCACCGCATGTGGAAACTATTGGTGAATCTACTGGTAGCTCTACTTCTGCCTCAATCTCTTTCACACTTAAAAATTTTTTCTTCCTGAGCAATTCCGTTGAAATGAATTTAAAAAGCTGATAACCTCATTATAATAAAAAGAATTGAGAAACTTTGTCACAGGAGTTATGTTGCCATCAGCTTTGTTTAAGTTTATATCTTTTTAGTACAATTTCATCTTATATTCAAGTTAACCATATATCTTGAACGGGTATCAGAAGTGAACTTAGTATCGTGATTTTCCTGATTTCTTTTTTTCTTTTTTTTTTTTTGAGAGGGAACAAAGAAGACTGAAGGGAACAAATTTGAGTTCATAGCTTTAAACCAATGGTTCTCAACTTTTTTTGGCCCGTGCACCTTTCCCTATGATGTCAGAATGTCATGTCCCCCTTTCCAAATGTGTCTGTCTGTCTAAATGGTGCATTCAAAATAATACATGTATATATATGTTGAACCTATCAATCTGTAGTCTTTTATTAGTCTCCCCCCCCCCCCCACGAAATCCTGCAATTTCCTTTTGCTTGGTTGGCAACCATTACTGGGATCTTAGTTTTTTCATTCGTTGGTCTTTAGTTTGATTTATATTCGGTTTGGTTATCACTTGCGGAAAGGGGGGTGTTAAATGTGTTTTTTTTTAAATATTGGGAGAGCTCTGTATAACACACTTGAACTGAACTTTATTTTTCTCCTGTGCTTTACACGGACATTTACGGTGGTGAAAGCGGAATCGTTTGAAGTGATCATCATTATTTCGCTTCATATATTCTTTGCATCATAGTCACTGACGAATACACGTTTTCAGTATTTCTCTATTACATGTACTTCGTTTAAAAAAAAGTATTTTTGCATTTGATGCTATGCTTTGATCATTTAGTCATGCCATACTTTTATCATTAGTCTGTTTCAGTTAGTCAGGACCTTTTCTCTCATGATTTCCTCCCTCAATAGCCTTTAAATATCAGTTATATCATTTATACATATATATATATATAATATGGCTTTTCGTGGACGAACATCTTCCATGTGTGCCGTTGACAGAGAGTTGCAGTCCAATCGCACCTGCTGTCAACTCAGAGACGCTAGACTAGTACTGGCTCTCAAATTCTGTTTGCCCGCGCACCCTCACGCCATAATAATAATGTCAGAATGTCGCCCCCCCTCCCCTCTCAAATTGTCTGCCTCTACCTCAAAACGTACAGTCAAGTTATTTTGTTAGCGTAGCCCCCTCTTTCCCCCCTCTTTTCGGTTGAGAAATACTGCGCTAGTCTGTGTTATCTCAGATCTGGATTGCCCCAAATAACGACTTTCCCTTCCTAAGTTAGACAACTGCGCTTCACCACTGCAACAATCTTTCTGGAAATGAGACAGCGTCACTCAAGTCTGGCTTTTTTTTTCCACACGGGAACACACACAGACACGCACACACACAAACGTCTCACTGCTTGTGGACTCTTCAACTCAATCTGTGCTTAAACATCGTTGTTGTTATTATGCTGCTTGGTTAGACGCATGCTCTAGAAAGAAACATAACATAGGTGGTCAAGTGGATGTGGTGGTGTTGTGTGTGGGATTTGACATACTATATATATATATATAGTTATATATATATCGATAGGTTTGCATTAAAACACCCCACGCCAAAATATATATATATATATATAGGCGCCGTGATCACAGTTCATGGCGTCCCAACGGTACAAGGCGCCGTGGACATCACTTTGGCCACGACCGCCGTCGATGTTAGGTTTGCATTAAAACACCCCACGCCAAAACTGCAAACAGACCGATATAAAAACTCGTTGTTCTTGTTTTGTTTTGTGTTTTACAAGGCGCCGTGGACTGTCCCAACTTAGTTGTTTTTACAAGGCGCCGTGGACTGTCCCAACTTAGTTGTTTTTACAAGGCGCCGTGGGACTTAGTTGTTTTTACAAGGCGCCGTGGACTGTAACAACTTAGTTGTTTTTACAAGGCGCCGTGGACTGTCCCAACTTAGTTGTTTTTACAAGGCGCCGTGGACTGTAACAACTTAGTTGTTTTTTTGTAACAACTTAGTTGTTTTTACAAGACCTAACAAGAGTGACCTGACCTAACGACACTCTCACTCCTGTAGGGATTCTGCAACTTAACACTACGGAAGTGAAAGTGACCTGACCTAACGACACTCTCACTCCTGTAGGATTCTGCAACTTAACACTACGGAAGTGAAAGTGTTGTTCAGTCCCCGTTCTAAGTGAGTTGTTTAGTGTTTTATACACTATATTATTCTTCACGACACCCTGGTTCTGTTTTATCAATTGTATTCCCTTTCATTTCATTGCCTCGTCCCGCTTCCCCGAGTTAAGAATTTCCTTATTCTGACGTTGCTTTACATTTATTAGCGACTAGCAATCTGATACAATTCCTGAGATCTTTCGTTACATAGCAGTAATACAATGTAATATACTTTTTGTCGCATCTCCCATTCGTCTTCCTCTTCGTAATAACTAGTTCGTCTTTAGTTCTATGAAGCTATCAACGCGACATGTTCGTCTGTGGTTGCTATCTCCACTTCTAATGTTCGTAATGGATACGTATCTTTACATCTTTTCTTTTTCTTATTCTTCTTCTTTCTTCCTTCCTCCCCCCCCTCTATCTCTATCTCTTCTAAGTCTCTTTCAGTCTCTCTCTCTTTCTCTGTCTCTCTCTCTTCTCTCTCTCTCTCTCTCTCTCTCTCTTTCTCTCTCTCTCTCTCTCTCGCTTTCTCTCTCTCTTTCTCTCTCTCTCTCTTTCTTCTCTTTCTCTCTTCTCTCTCTCTGTCTCTGTCTCTGTCTGTCTCTCTTTTCTAAGTCTCTCTTTCTTCTCTCTCTCTCTCTCTCTCTCTCTCTCTCTCTCAGTCTCTCTCTCTCTCTTTCTCTCTTCTTTCTCTCTCTCCTCTCTCTCTCTCTCTCTTTCTCAGTCTCAGTCTCTGTTCTCTCTCTCTCTCTCTCTCTCTCTCTCTCTCTCTCTCTCTCTCTCTCTCTCTCTCTCTCTCTCTCTCTCACTCTCTTTCATTCCATGCCGTTTAGTTTTTCTGTAGCCCTATCTTATTTGGTTAGTAGATGTATCTTTGTTAGGTCAGTCGCACCCGCCCTACTAATGTAATAAGATAGGCTTACCAGTCTATCTTCCTATTAAATTGCGTTTCTCAAATTTATTGATCGCTGCCTCTGATTGCTGTACACGAGCATCGTGGTTTGAAATTTGTCGTGCTTTCAACGTTATTTATTGCATCAGAACACGAGGCATGATTTGCGGAAGTGACGTGTGCGCTGCGTGTGTGTGTGTGTGTGTACGCACGTCAGTGTGTAACTTAGTGTAACGTAACTAGTATTGCAAAATTGATGTCGACGTGTCAAAACACCGCCTGAAGGAGCCACGCGGTTCCGTGTCCTGTGTCCTTACCTGCTGACGGTCACTGATTCTGTCGTCTGCGTCATAAACGCCAGTCGCACAGCCGATGGCGAGAATGGCACCGAGTCGGAAGAGGTTGTCGAAATCATAATTCGTCAGCTTTAAGCAACGTAATCGATAAAGGATATGACAAAGGTTTAAAAACAAAAAACAACCCAACATAGACAATAATTCTTTATAGGCATTTTTTTCTTTCTCTTTTTATTGTTTTTTTCTGAAATTTGTGTTGCTGCTGATTTGATTTTTACCCACAGTCATACCTGGGGTGATCTCAGGGTTTTTGTTGTGGTTTTTAAAAATTTAGCCCGGTTACCCTGGCGGGACTAGGTCTAGGTGTCGATTCGCCTTCCTGGACCAGGGCAGTGGGTTTTACTAAAAAAAAAAAAAATGAAAGAAGACGAAACGCAATAAAACTGGATAGAAAATTGTTCAACCTGCCAGGTATGAACCCTCAACCTTTTTGATTGTGAGAGGCCGATACTTTGTGTCTGGTCCGCTGAGTCCTCCCCCCCCCCTACCTTTAAAAGAAGAAACCCAACGTTTTCATTTACTGGAAGTTGTGTATATTTTTCTATCTTTTAAATTTTTATTAACAAAATAAAATAAAAACCCTTCATCCGGCCGGGAAAATTTCAGTGAAGACAACTGAAGATAGCCCAATTGTTTTGTTTTTCTTTTCCTGATACATATCCTGTGTGCACTCGAAATGTGTGTGTGTGTGTCTGTGTAGTGCCTCGTTTGAATTGGCTTGTTTACGATTGTATGAGATTGTTTCTGTGAATCCCCGCTTTCCCTATTCACTCATTGAAAGAGAAAGTAAACAAATTGGTTGGTTATAAATTAAGTACTTTCTTTTTGTAGGCTTCGTCTTTGTCCTCATGGGATGTGGCAGGCGGAACCCAAAAGTCTGGTTTACTAGATCTGTCTCCCCCTCCCCCTGCCGTTTCCCCTGAACCGTGCACGTGGGCTCTATGGTAGATTCTACTTCTTTCTTTTCACTCTTTCATCTTGCTATTACCTCTTACCTCAGCCTGAGATCACTGTACACGGCGGATGCGGTAAATTAAATTGCAATGCACCACACTAACAAACTAGCAATTGTGATCTGACCTGCACTGCAAAACATGTTTTGTTTAGACTGTCATAGCCTTAGCCTCTCCTGTTTGATTTGCTGTCTTTGTGCAAACAGATATGCAACCCTTAATGATCACTGCAAAACATGTTTTGTTTAGAATGTCATAGCCTTAGCATCTCCTGTTTGATTTGCTGTCTTTGTGCAAACAGATATGCAACCCTTAATGACCATTGCAAACATGTTTTGTTTAGACTGTCATAGCCTTAGCCTCTCCTGTTTGATTTGCTGTCTTTGTGGAAACAGATATGCAACCCTAATGACCACTGCAAAACATGTTTTGTTTAGACTGTCATAGCCTTAGCCTCTCCTGTTTGATTTGCTTTCTTTGTGCAAACAGATATGCAACCCTTAATGACCAATGCAAACATGTTCTGTTTAGAGTGTCATAGCCTTAGCCTCTCCTGTTTGATTTGCTGTCTTTGTGCAAACAGATACTGCAAAATGTTCTGTTTGAGCTTAATGACCACTGCAAACATGTTCTGTTTAGACTGTCATAGCCTTAGCCTCTCCTGTTTGATTTGCTGTCTTTGTGCAAACAGATATGCAACCCTTTTAATGACCACTGCAAACATGTTCTGTTTAGACTGTCATAGCCTTAGCCTCTCCTGTTTGATTTGCTGTCTTTGTGCAAACAGATATGCAACCCTGCAAACATGTTCTGTTTAGACTGTCATAGCCCTCTCCTGTTTGATTTGCTGTCTTTGTGCAAACAGATATGTAATGACCACTGCAAACATGTTCTGTTTTAGACTCATAGCCTTAGCCTCTCCTGTTTGATTTGCTGTCTTTGTGCAAACAGATATGCGACCCCTAATGACCACACTGCAAGTTAAAGACTTCGATTTCATTCGATACACCCCACACACATACATAAATTCGTTCACATAAATATGAATTGACACCAAATCTATTCGGAATTCAAATATACGTCATAATGAATATATTATGTTTATGGTAATTCATAGAAAGAAGGAAATGATCGTTTGTGAATAAATCATTTTGATTTTGCCGTTGACAACACGTTTTGCATTCGTTAGATATGGAAAGATAAAGCGCTAGCGTGTTTCTGATTCTACTATTTATACTTTACTATCAACTATGTAAACAACGAGGCAACATTTCTACAGTCACGTAACATCGTTGTATAAACTTGCCTCAATGTACATGCAACGCTTGCAGGGTCACGCGAAGAGAAAAAACACACACACACACACACACACACAAGGAGTAGGACGACATTGGGAATTTCTCTTGCCACTCGTCCAGCTCCACGCGTCGGATCGAGGCGGGTTCAAGTTCAAGTTCAAGTGGCATTTCAGTTTTCAGTATCAGTCTTGGTCTTTACTCTTTACAGCCTTCACTTTTCTCACGTGACTTATTCTCCTTCCTTCCGCCTCGAACATAGGATTGCGGCAACACTCGTCAATCTCCCCTTGCTCTGTGCCACTTTTCTCAGCCTGGCCCATGATCCACGGGCGGTTGGCGGGCTCTGCTGGTAGGTCCCTATTTCTTTCCTCTCCTTCTTTCACTTATCTTTCATCTCGCTGTTTCCGCTTTATTCACTGTTGAGATCACTGCCATGGTGGACGGGGTAAATTTCAATGAAACAAAGAATGCCATGACCTCCTCTTCAACGGATCTTTTCCAACTGGTCTGCCCACTTTTCTCTTTCCTTGAGGGTTCCAGTCTGGTGATGTTTTCTTGTGGCTTTCTCAAGGTGTGTCCGATCCAGCCACGATTCCTCCTGGCCATCTCCTGGTTGATGGGATTCTGTTTGGTCTTTTTTTTTGCAGGTCCAAATTGGGATTTGTTTTTCTTCTGGCCATCAGATTTTGAGGACGTATCGTAGATACTTGTTGGTGGAAGTCTGGAGTTACAGTAGCTCGTTATTCTCGTCTTCTCCACAAGCAAATGTCTGGAACACCCAAGTTCGCAAAAAAATGTTTTATCAGCAGCATGTCGGTCCAATCAAGAGAACAACTGTAAGAGGGGAAACACAGGGAGAAGAGGGGGGGGGCGGCAAATCACACAATATTATGTTTACTTAACGATAGTTTATTTATAGAGCGTCTAAGGCAAGGTCTCGAAATGCTTGGAAGCACATTAGCATAAGATCACATGATCATACGTACTATATTAACATAGTTAAGACATCACAACATCTAAATATCTAAACGTTAAAAAATTCAACGACTCTCATACACGTATCTCGGATATCGCGTTATTCTTCCAATTGCATCCACACTGAAAACCAAGCTTGTAGTTATTAGAAGAAACCATCAAATACCAGTTCATTACCCTGAAAACAAATGTGAAAGAGGCAAAGGTCAGAGGGGAAGGAAGTGTGGCTGTGCATCCATTCCCTTCCTCGGAATAGAATTAGCCTAGGTGTAGACTAGCAGTGACGCCAACGTTACAGCATCGTCAATATTGGCGTGAAAAGGTCATGAGTGTGTATATATATATATGTATCAAATACAAATCATTCATTAAATATGCATTTAAAAATGAGTCAGTGAAAATGTCGTGAAATATCAATAAGGCGTTTCATTCGGTATATTTGTTTAGGTCATCTTTAATGGAGGAAGTATAATATGAACATATAAAATATCAATAAGTAAAATAGTTGATTTCGGTCGCAAAACCTTTCTTTTTGTGTACGCCTATGTCTAAATAATACAAACACAGAGAAACGTACACACAGACGCGTATGCAAATGCGCGAGTCGGCGAGACACTCTTATCCCTGATCAAAGGTTGCACATGTTGGTAGGACGTTACAGGTGTGAAATATCGATTCTATTTAAATGTCAATTTAAAAATAATATTTCCGCTTCGAATACTCAGAAGTTTACAATATTTACATACCCTTCATACCAGCGACTGGTGAGGTCGAATGAACAAAAGGTGTGAATAATCATGACTCACAACACGTTGGCCTGATTTCACAAGACTTGGCATTAATACAATACAGTGTATTATTATTAATATAGCCTGCTACTGCTATGAAGGCGGATGAGTTGTAGCCTAGCTGGTTTGCCCCGCCGTACGGGGGGACTCTGTCTCCTGGGGCATAGGTCATCAACAACTGTCTTCCTCCCAGTTTCTCCTGTCTTGTGCAATCTTTTCCAGTCGTTCACTCCACGTAATACGGGGGGACTCGGTAGTCCAGAGGCAGGGTGTCGGTATCTCAACCAAAAGGTGGTGGGTTCGAGCCCCGCCAACGGCTGGAACATTTCTCCAGTTGTTTTCGAGTGAAATCTACCCCTTGGTCCTGGAAGATGGATCGACACCTAGTCCCATCGGAGACGCGCGATAAAGGGAGGTCTTGCGTACAGATCACACAGTACGTTCAAGCTCATTTGCTGTTTATAGGGCAGTCAGGGCAAAATTCTAAATCCTACCAAAACAAAAATCCCGAGATCACCGTAGTTGTGGATGTGGGTACAATCAAATCCAAACCAACCATGTAATATGTCCTGTTTCTGTTTCCTCTTTTAGGTAGGGGTTGGCGGGCGCTGCGCTTAGCTCGTAATTCTTTTCCTACCCCTCCCCCCTTTTTTCACTTATCTTACTAGTGTTTCCTCTTAAATCACCACGATATCACCGCATAGGGTGGATAGGTGAATCACGATGAAACGAATAAATCCCGTTTTTCCAGATTTCTTCTCCACGAGTTCCTTTATGTCGCCTTGTGGGTTTCAGTTCAGGGCACATCTTGTCGTATTTAGTAGTGGCTTTTTGCAAGGCGTGTATACAATTTCGCACAAAGAAAACTTAAAGAAAAACCAACAATAAACAAACAGTGGGGGGGGGGGTTGTAGTTTTTAAAACCCAAAAAGAAAACTCAACTCTCTAACTATAACGTAAAACGCAACCCTCACCTGGCCAAAAGAACATAAAATAGTAACGTTGCGGATGACGTATCATCTTACTCAATCGACACGCGTTGTGGTTCCTTTCTACTGGTAGCTCCTACGCCTGCCCTTCATCTAGCTGCTTCCTCTTAGTCTTAATTCATCGTGAGATCATTGCGTTGTAATATGCGGTGGATGTGGTAAACCCCAAATGAAACGAATGTCCGTTCCTTTCTATTGACATTGAGGTGACACTCGTGACTTGGATCTTGTTGGGGGTCTGGGTGGTCCAGAGACCGGGCGTTGGCCTCTCAATCGAATGGTTGTGGGTGCAAGCCGCTGGCCAAATCAAAAACGGATCTTTGTGTTTTTTTAGGACACTTTGGCATCTCATCGTTAATATATTCTGTATCTCGAATCCCCCGGCATCAAATGGAACTCTGTCACAACCCAACAATTTTCTCGTGTTTTTTTTAGGCAAAAGATTATCTCCCCCCTTTGGGTCCAGGTAGGTGGTTCGACATCTAGTCCCATCGGAGACGGACAATAAAAAGGAGGTTCTGTGACAATTACAACATTCCTGTATACGCTAAAGATCCATTGACTGTTTACATGGGGGTCAAAATGCTCGAAATCACCCCAGTGGATGTGAATCAACTCAAATCAAAACGGATCTCTCCTTAACTTGCCAATGACCCTGTCTGATTTCTAGACTATCGTGCGTGTAAACTGACACTTGTGGCATTGCGTCATCGTTATTATATTCTGTATCTCGAATGTACACACCAGACGGCATCAAATGGAACTCTCGACCCTCTCACAACCCACCCCCCATTTTTGTCCTTGGTGACAGACATTCCAGCATTGTTCAGTCATGTCTAGGCAAAACAGCCCTGTGAGATGTGATAGCTGGTTCATTTCGACAATTTCATTTTTAGTCTTCCTGTCCCAAATGCGATTTCTAAATGTATTTGTGTTTGTTTTTGTCAGTATGTCTGACTACTCATTTGTGTCGCCTTCTGGCAAGTAAATTAATAATGTAATGGACTGCCACAAAATGGTCAACCCAAATGAAGTTCAGCATATTTAAAATCTTTCTTTCGGCGAAAAACTCAATCAAAGCTAATTCAAATTTTCGTCAGAAATTTTGTCTGAATATTAATAAACCCTCACCTGGCCAAAAGAACGAATAAAATAGGTAAAATTATAACGTTGTATTTCTCTCTTCTAAAGATCTGGACGTATCATCTTCTCTCAATCGACACGCTCACTGACTGTTCATCTTTCTACTCTCTCTCTCATTCAAAGCTCTCCTTCTCTCTCTCTCTCTCCCCTGCCTCTCTCTCTCTCTCTCTCTCTCTCTACTCTCTGATCCTCTCCTCTTCCCCCTCTCATAGTTGTGAATAAATGCCATCGTTCTGTTTTTCCAATCGTGTTAGATCATTATATCCATCGTACTGATTCGGGATTTCTGTGTTCCGGTAGAACTTGAAATGAAAGCAACAAGACTGGTCTGGTAGGTCAGCTGTTTGTTATCATGTCGTACAACCGACAGACCTCGCAGTGACTTGGACACTTGTTGGGGTTCACACAACCCAGACCCGTATAAATAAGTTCAGCATAGTGTAAAAAAACCCATCTACTTTACAATCGAATGGTAAAGTGGTTGACACAACACTGTAGAAATAGGATGTGCATGGAAAAAAAACACTAAATTCGTCAGAGGTTAAAATTTTGGCCTTGCCCCATTCTCCCCGGGTCCTGGGAATATTCGAATAATAACATAAAAGTAAGGAGGTTCTTTGTGCGTTTACAACATTCCTGTATACAAAATCGCTAAAGAATTTAATTAATTCCTGCATGGTTGCCACATATCGCCGTTCCCTGATTATGGACAGTTCATTTTCAAAATAGGGGCTCTGGAAGAAATCACCCCAGTGGAGTGCTGTCGGTAGGGTGAATCAACTCAAGTTAAAAATGGATCTCTCCTTAACTTACTCAATGACCCTGTCTGATTTCTAGACTATCGTGCGTGTCCCTTTTCTACACTTGTGGCATTGCCGTCAATGCTGTTTTTATATTCTGTATCTCGAATGTACAAGCTCCAGACGGCGCTTCAAATCTAAATTTAATCGAACTTTATAGCTCACAACCAACCCCCCTTTCTTTTCAAATCCTCACTTGATCAGACATTCCACTCATTTTGTTCAGTCATGTCTAGGTTCAAAACCTCGAGATCCTGTCTTGTCCAGATTGAATAGGGCTGGTTCATTTTCGACAATTTTGAAATTTGTAGTCTTCCTGTCCCAAATGCGATTTCTAAATGTATTTGTGTTTGTTTAAATCAGTATGTCTGACTACTCATTTGTGTCGGCCTTCTGGCAAGTAAATTAATAATGTAATGGACTGCCCGAAATGGTCAACCCAAATGACGTCATAGTGGCCTTGCCCCTTTTGTTGCTCTCGCGCATCTCTCCTCGTGTTTTTTCTCTTGAGTCACTGGGAGCTAAAACTATAATCAAAGCTCAATTCGGAGTTTTTTTTTTTTCCGTTTCCATACTTCCATATTTCGTCGTGTCTTGTTATATTGCTGTGTGTTCTACGTCCGGTGGTTGGTTGTTCTCTGGTTGGCCATCACCATCTCTCTCTCTCTCTCTACCCCTCTGTATATTCTATTATTTGTCTTGATTTCATTTTCTCTCACTTAGGGGATCTCCGGTCTTTAAATTCTCTGGACTGCCCTCTAAATAGCCAAGGGGTCGTTCCCAGAGTGTCGTTCGGTGGATTATCTGGGTTCTCTCGGTAGGGGGGGGGGTGTTCTCTCTGAGAATTTATTTCTCGTTTCTTGAATTTACGACCTGTTGAATCTCCGACTCCCTCCCTCTCTCCGAGTCTCTCACTCTCGCCCCCCCTTGTCATCGTTCTTTCAACCCACTTCAATAGATTAAAACACTCGATCTCTATGTCTCTTCCATGAGATCAGCACCTGATGGACTGGGTTTCTTCAAAGAGTTCCGGTTTTAGCACTTGTCAAACGCGAATTCAATTCCAAGACTTTTCTGATAGGCTCAGCTTTATAATATAATTATGTCAGTACAGTTGACTGTTTTTCGTTTCAGTTGTTGAAATTCTCTCACTCTTTGTTCATACACACACACACTATCGACAGCTATAAGAAGAGTCGATATAACCCGTATAAATAAGTTTGGTTCTAGTGTAGTGGGCAATTTTAAAACCTTTCTACCTTTTGTTCAACTAACGATGGACTCAAGTCAATTGACACAAAAGTAGAAATGTTTTTTGTTTGCCTTTGTTTTGATGTTTGCATGGAAAAAAAGCATGCCGTATTCGTGAGTTTCGTTCATTGACTTCCGCTTTTGTTCTGAATATTGGATAATAACATATGGGTGCTCTTTAACAACTCCTCATATACTCTCTCTCTCTCTCTCTCTCTCTCTCGCCTCTCTCTCACGAATTTAATTAATTAAAAGGCCTCTCTCATGGTCTGCTCTTTCATATCGCCGTTCCCATAAAGATAAATATGGATTTATCTCTCTCTTTCCCCGCACAAGTGCAATCTCACTTTCTGTCTCTTTCATCTTATCTCCCTCCAGGCTATTTCATTCAAAGTTCTTCACAACTCCTCTGACGATCATACAGTGCTGTAAGGCGCTTGAGATAACAAAAAGTTAGATCTTTCATTCTATCTTTGGCTCGGTACTCATTTACATCTGATCCTAGTGAGGAAAGCAAAGTGAGTACCTTTTCTACTTTCTCTCATAGTTGTGAATAAATGTCAATGCTGTTTAAACACCAGTGTTGTCGTGATGAGTCTCACAGCGCCACGGTTTCGCTTCAACGACTCTAATATTTAATAGAACTTTAAAAATACAACAACAACCCTCCTTTCTTCTATCTCACAATCATCACTTTATCGGCTTCTTCTCTCTCATTTCTTGTTTTGACTTCTGACACGATCCTGGCTGATTCATTTAGACCGAGACCACGCCATGCATCTTTCTAAAATGTCCAATTTGAATAGGGATGTAAGTCCTACTGCTTTCAGTGCTTTAAAACTTAAATCTGATAATCTTTGAGATAACAAAAATCCGCTACTTCGTCGTGAGAGGACTCTGCTTTGACTTTAAATCACGGGTTGGGGTGGGGGGGTGGTCAAGGTTTATGGTCGGTCCCACTTTAAGGCCGACTACTAATATCACTACTGGACTACTACTACCTACTAATTACCTAATACTTGAGTACCCCATTCGTTCCTCCGCTGCTACTCTCTCCTCTACTGCTGTTTCCTCTTGAGTCACTGGGAGAGTGACTGCAATGAATCTACTAACGACTTAACAATCACGGAGTCGCTACTAAGTTTACTTTCCGTTTCCTACTTCCATATTTCGCTCGTGTCTTGTTATATTGCTGTGTGTACGTACGTCCGGTGGTTGGTTGTTCTGTGGTTGGCCATCACCATCGGGGGCTGGGGGGGGGCTACCTGCACTGAACTTACTGACTTCTGTCTGCTGCTGCTGCTATTTGTCTCATGCTACCCACTGCCAGTATAGTAGTGGTTGTCTTGGTACTACCACTCACTGAATCAAGGTAGTGGTAGTTGCCAACATCAATACTGATTGGGTATTCATGATAACTTGTCAACTATATTTATGAAAGTGGCTATCATATTATGAACTAAAACAATAGACTTACCAGTGATTGTTATGCTTACAGGTATTATTTCATTTACGCTTGTTGAGCCTGACAGTTATCCAACACTAGTATCATGACACATGCAGCTGTTAACAAGTATGTAAAAACAAAAACAAAACCCAGCGTGTTTAGTGCATTGTGTTTTTGGCTTTGAGTGCATGTGTATTCACTGTGAAAAAGTATGTATGTTAGGATTAACTGTATTTTTGTTTTGAAAGAAGCCCTCAGTTAACGGCGGAGGTTGAGAGAGATTGTACTTGTTTCTTGGAGAAAAGAGGTTGTTTCATTAAGGTGAAAGTCTGGAGATGTCGTTCTGGGTTTAGAAGAAAAGTATGGCCAGTGATTGGTGGACCTTTTGTTGTTCACCTTAAATGGGGTTAGTTTAGATTAAATTACCAATGCTTTATGTGATAACACGGGCCGATGTGCGGGTAAGAATCAGTTGGAGCTGTCAATACCTCTCTCCCTCTCTCTCTCTCTCTCTCTCTCTCTCTCTCTCTCTCTCTCTCTCTCTCTCTCTCTCTCTCTCTCTCCCTCCCTCCCTCTCTCTCTCTCTATTTTCTCTTTCTCTCTGTCTCTCTGTCTCTCTGTCTCTCTGTCTCTCTGTCTTGTTTTTAGATTTGAAAAGGTTGACAGCTTTGTACTGCTTTCAAGTGTTTTAAAACAAAAATGATGACAACAACAGCAGATTCCCGTTCTCTGTGTCGTTATCATCGTCTCGCATTATTCTATTTACTGGCTGACAACAATGAGTCGGGTTCTCAGCTTGCAGTACGGGTATGTGAGTCAGCGTCAATACTACCACCAAAAGCACTCGCCGCTGGAATGTGTGGCGACAGCTGGCATGGAATTCAGCTTGGCTTCTCACTTGCGGGTGTCTTTATTTTTTATTAAGTGAATGGATTGCCTGGAGGCTGTTTTTCGTGATTGTATAAATGTATATCGCGACCACACATTTGAAACTAAGTGTATCATCGTCTCGCATTATTCTATTTACTGGCTGACAACAATGAGTCGGGTTCTCACGGGTAGCCAGTACTCGCCGGGTATGGTGAATTCAGCTTGGTCAGCGGGTGTCATTTTTTATTTCATCGACCACACAGAAACTTTGGGAATTTGAGAAAAAAAAAAAAAAAAAAGGGGCGGGGGGGGGGTGCGTTTTGTTTTTTGTTGGTTTTAAGTTTTGGGGTTTTTCAAATTAGCAAATTGATAATTTTGATTTAATTTACTCCACATCCACAACTAAGGTGATTTAGTTTCAAGTGTTGGGATTTTCTAAAATTAACATGTTTACAATGATAATCGCTTTTGGAAGGGTCGTAAGCGACTGGGATGTAGTCGATGACGTTTTATGACCTCCTCGGCAACTGAGTGTTTCCCAGGCAGGAGGCGCATCATGACCTGGTGCCTTGCTTATTTCGTTGTTTTTTTT
>JAXRKP010001019.1:65000-75000 GCA_037039925.1 Doris montereyensis
GAGAGGCCGACACCTCGCCTCTGGACTATCCCTGCGTCTACGAGACCGACACCTCGCCTCTGGACTATTTCTGCGCTCGCCTCTGGATTATCCCTGCGTCTGAGAGGCCGACACTTCACCTCTGGACTATCCCTGCGTCTGAGAGGCCGACACCTCACCTCTGGGCCATCTCTGCGTCTGAGAGGCCGACACCTCACCTCTGGGCCGTCCCTGCGTCTGAGGGCCGACACCTCACCTCTGGACTTTCCCTGCGTCTACGAGGCCGACCCCTCTCGCCTCTGGACTATCTGCGTCTGAGAGGCCGACACCTCGCCTCTGGAATATCCCTGCATCTGAAGTAGTGGTCGTAATTCGTACCTTCTGCCATCAGTGCGGCAGTCTAGGATCTGTATTTGCACAATGTACATACAAGATAATGATAACAAGTGTGATGCAGTCATCGTGATTTGCAAATCGAATCAAATCGGCAATTTGACTGATGTCAATAGTTTGGACCCTTCCGAGAGAATGGTTGGCGCTGGCTCCTGATGGTAGATCCTTCTTCCCCTTTAAATCACTTTGTCACGTGTCTTACATCTTGTAGTGTTCTCTTGAGTTTTGCTGGTAAAGTATAGTAAATTAAGTCCCATATTCATTTGAGCGTAGGGGAATAGGAGTCAGTCCTGAATTATTTCTAGGCATACACGGCATAGTGTGGTAGTTTGCCAATGCTTTCCACCCCCGCGGCTTTTACTTTTACCCAGTCTGAATAGACCTAGCTACCCATTTCGCTGCTGAGTCTGTCCAGCATTTTGTTGGGTTTTATTTTTTAACCCGGACTGGGAATCGAACAGGGGCCTTCTGGGTGGTAGACGCTCTACCGGCATAGGGATGATATATTTTATGGATTGTGCATAGTGTAAGGATGGTATGTTGATGACACGTTCAGATGACGTTGACTTTTTTTATGGAATGCATTACAACGATGCGTTATGCTGGGTAAGAAAGAGGTCGTTTTATTGTTATATTATGATTTCAAAGTACATAATCAATGTAAGGTCGATTGTTTTGGAACGACATTTTAATGTGTGTGTGTTTGTGTGTGTGTGTGTGAGAGATAGTGTGTGTGTGTGTGCGAGAGAGAGAGAGAGAGAGAGAGAGAGAGAGAGAGAGAGAGAGAGAGAGAGAGAGAGAGAGAGAGAGAGAGAGAGAGAGAGAGAGAGAGAGAGAGAGAGAGAGAGAGAGAGAGAGAGAGAGAGAGAGAGAGAGAGAACGAGAATGAGTTTACCTTGTTTGCTTGACGCAATGTGAGTGTGTAATTGCCACCTGATGACATTCACCACTCTCAAATTTAAACATACTGCTTGCTTATTACTGCCTCTATAATCAATGCGAGTGAGCGGATGCAAAGATGGACGTGCACTGCACTACTAACGATAACATGAACTCTGTGCTTGTGCTGGGGACACTCTCCAAAAGAGTCGTCCATATTGTCGCTTGATAACCCAATTTATAAAAGTTAGTACAGGACGTACGTTCAATACTGGCAGGTGAAATCGAGAGGCGGTGTAGTTTTCCCAGTCAGTGCTAGTGTGTATTATTTGTTTTTCAATGATGGGGTTGTGCTGACTGCCATGCGGTGTGACGACACACACAATTGAGACACAAACGTTCTATGCAATGTGGCGATACACACTTAAGAGACACAGACGTTCTAAGTATTGTAGCGACACATACACTTGAGAGACAAACGTTCTATGTAATTAGACGACACACATACTTGAAACACAAACGTTCTATGCAATTATGAGACACACTTGAGACACAAACGTTCTATACAATGTGGCGACACACACCTGAGACACAAACGTCTGCAATGTGGCGATACACACTTGAGACACAAACATCGTATGCAATGTGGCGATACACACTTGAGACACAACCGTTCTATGCAATGTGGTAACACATACTTAAGACACAAACGTTCTATGCAGGAGGGAGGGAGGGAGGGAGAGAGAGAGAGAGAGAGAGAGAGAGAGAGAGAGAGAGAGAGAGAGAGAGAGAGAGAGAGAGAGAGAGAGAGAGAGAGAGAGAGAGAGAGAGAGAGAGAGAGAGAGAGAGAGAGAGAGAGAGAGAGAGAGAGAGAGAGAGAGACTTGATACGACCAAGGAAACATAACTGTTTATTTTACTAACCTCCATCGTTTACTCGTCAGCGTCATGCACTTATCGATTAAAGGAGCGATCGATGTGAACTATTGGTTTTGCTTGAATGTTGGTGACATCAAGAGAATGAAAATAAACGTGACATATCAGAGACGCATGGGCGTATCAATAGCACTATCGTGTATCGGTTTAATAGCGTCTCGTTACGTTTTACGTTTTACGTTTCGTCGTGACAATCGTCTTACCGCTTTTGTGTGTTGCAATCTCCGTTTAGAGTAGCGATTGGTTGCTGGCGTGAAATGGTATAGTAGTAATACAGTGTGCTCACCTTTCATTTCACCCGTGTCACCATTCGCCAGTAGTGAGTGATTCAGCTGCTTTGATGGGGTCGGGTGTATGACTGGTGGTGGTGCAAGCTTGCTGTTTTGTAGTCTAGCAGAGCGTCCGTTGAAGCGTGTCCGAATTATTATTATATTTTTTGTTATTTTTTGATTTTTTTTTTTTATTAACAAAAGTAGGTGGCAATAAGCATCCCAATGTCAGAAGGCATGTGTGGCTGACTTGTGTGGTATTGGTGTGTGTGAGAGAGAGAGTAATGTGTGTGAGATGTATGTGTCAGGGGGTGGGGGGGGGGGGGCACAAAATATTATGATCTCGAAGTAGATTGCTGTGGGGTTGTTTGTGGCAGTTGTTGGTCGTAGGTCCTGTTTTTTGTTGTTGTTTTGTTTTTTTAATTTTCATTTCCCGTCTGTTACGTCTGTCTATCGCTTAATCCAGGTCACAGATGAAGGTCAACAGGGTAGATTCCAATCGCATACTGAAATCTCGGGAAGTTTTTTGGATTTTATGTTTGACGATATCTAGATCTGCCTGGGTTTCTTGTTATGGCAAGTAAATCACTTTCAAATCGTAGGAGGGTAGACGTGGAGTGAGTGATTTAAACAATTGGAGGCCCCGTGCACGCACTTTTGTCCACACGCTCATAAATTATGTCCGCTAGTATATTTTATGGCTATTGGAAAAGAAGGGGGGGGACCAAAAATGTAAGTGTGTCTTGCGTATGCAAGCCCCAAAGATCCTAAGATTTAGGACGTGGATTTATCGACGAGAACGGGTCAGAACCTATGCCTCCTTACTGTGCTATGTGAAGGTAATGACACAAGATGATATGAAAGCCCCATAGGAACAAAGACGAGACAAATACAAGGAATAGACAGAAAAATCCCTGGCCACCATGGGGATCGAACCCGCGACCTCTGCGTCGGCACTCATCGCCTCGCCATGAAAAGAAAGCGTGCAACCAACCGAGCTTACTACGCTCCCTGGGAGTGTACAGAGAGCGTAGTAAGCTCCGGTTGGTTGCACGCTTTCTTTTCATGGCGAGGCGATGAGTGCCGACGTAGAGGTCGCGGATCGATCCCCATGGTGGCCAGGATTTATTTCTGTCTATTCCTTGTATTTGTCTCGTCTTTGTTCCTATGGGGCTTTCATATTATCTTGTACCATTACCTTTACTTCCGACATGTCCCTTACCTCACTGTTTGTCTTAACTATACTATGGAGGCTCAGGTCAGAACAGATTCTCAAGAAAGTTGAGTCCTGTCCAAAACAACTCTGTTCGTTTGGCCTATAAATCAAGTCTACTGTAACTGTTGCATTATATTATTTATATACCATATCGTCCACGCTTCCGTCCTTGGTTCTCTGGAGTGGCCCTTTGGCCACGGGAAGCGTGCCGCCTGATTTCCCGCGAGGAACGGGTACAGGCCTGTTATGGCATAACAGACTGTGCCAGTGTTCATGCGCATGGGAAATGGCGACTTTAATTACAAGCTGGTCGCTCTTGTATTCTCTCTACCTCTCTTTCTTTTTCTATCAGCGGACGGTTGGCGGGCGATGCTGGTAGGTGCTATTTCTTTCTGTTCCTTCTTTCACTTATCTTCCATCTTGCTGTTAATACACCTGGTATCACATATAACAAGCGGTAAATTCAAAGTAACACGTCATGCTCTCTCTCTCTCTCTTTCTCTGTCTGTCTGTCTCTCTCTTTCTCTGTCTGTCTGTCTGTCTGTCTCTCTCTTCCTCTCTTCTCTCTCTCTCTCTCTCTCTCTCTCTCTCTCTCTCTCTCTCTCTCTCTCTTTCTCTCTCTCTCTCTCTCTCTCTCTCTCTCTCTGTCTGTCTGTCTCTCTCTCTTTCTCTCTCTCTGTGTCTGTCTGTCTCTCTCTCTCTCTCTCTCTTTCTCTGTCTGTCTGTCTGTCTGTCTTTCTCTCTCTCTCTGTCTGTCTGTCTGTCTCTCTCTTCTCTCTCTCTCTCTCTCTCTCTCTCTCTCTCTCTCTCTCTCTCTCTCTCTCTCTCTCTCTCTCTCTCTCTCTCTCTCTCTGTCTGTCTGTCTGTCTGTCTCTCTCTTTCTCTCTCTCTCTCTCACTCACTCTCTCTCTCTCTCTCTCTCTCTCTCTCTCTCTCTCTCTCTCTCTCCCCCCCACACACACACACACACACACACACACACACACACACAATGCTCAAGTTAAGGGGAAAACAAAGGATCCCGAAAATAAAGTATCCTTAAAATATGTTACTTATGGTAAGGGACTTACTTCTCTTGTGTGCACACAAAGGATACTTATTTCCGGTCTATTCTATTCTTGTCAGCACACAGTTGTCAGTCAGTCGAAAATGGATTCGTCGCCTGATGAAGAGTTTTTGTTACTTGATAGCGTGCTTCCTAGACTAAAACAGAGAAGACATGGAATCCATGCCACCAATAGAGAGTGGCTAACTTTTGGTGAATATCACCACCTCTTTCTTCGTTTAAAAGATAATCACCCCGATATATATATTTCAAATATATACGAATGACAAAGGAAATATTCACACGTAATTACAACTGACATGTTTTTCTTTCTGTTTTTTTTTTCGTTTAAAGACGGGTTGGGGGATGGTTGTTATTCGGATGTTTTGTCCCGGGTATTTTGCTTTATTTTATTTTATTTTATCTTTATATTGTTTTCATGTTTTCTCGTTTTTGTTTTCATGTTTGTAGTAGTGTTTTGTTTTGAAATAATGAATTCAATAAAACAAGGAGAAAAAAAAAAAGAAAACAAGAAAATCGCAGAGCCAACCCCAAAATGACCATTACTATATTTCATCCCTATCCTAAGTTCATTTAATAGTCAAAATTTCTACAAGTATAAGTATCATTATAAATCTCTTATACTAATAGAAAAAAGAAAGAAGAACAAATATTAGGGCAGTGGTTGTGGTGATAGAGGACGATAGTAATACTAATAAAGCAAAGATGGTGTAAATAGTCAAATGATAGTAGTGATAGCGTTAGCAAACGGTCATTGCATTAATTAAATTATGCAGCATGTGTTGGGGGGAGGTGAAGAAAGTTTAATAAGAACTATTCGCATTACGTATGATTATCTTTTAGATGTCTAATTTGTATTGCAAAAAAACAAAACAAAAACAAACAAAACAAAACAAAAAAATTATGGGATGTATTGGAATCAAATACAATTTTGTGACAATATATGAAAACACAACATGTGTGCCATTTTGAAAGCACGAGCACTGTCGTGAGGTAAGGTGCCAGCCCGACTTCCGGAACCTACAATATGTAGATGACGCTTGATACCCGGCACTCTAAACTACCCAGAGACAGAGTGCACAGAAAGCGTTGTTTCAGTACAGAGCCGTACTCAGCTATATATCCCACTATGCTAACAATAATAGAATAGACCGGAAATAAGTATCCTTTGTGTGCACACAAGAGAAGTAAGTTCCTTACCATAAGTAACATATTTTAAGGATACTTATTTTCGGGATCCTATATCTTTTCCCTTTAGTTGGCAATGCGTGATAATAATAATAATAATATCAACAATCAATAATAATAATAATAACAATTAATAATAATGATAATAATAATAATAATAATAATCAATAATAATAATAACAATCAATCAATCAATAATAATAATAATAACAATCAATCAATCAATAATAATAATAATAAAAATAAAATAATAATAAGGATATAATAATAATAATAATAATAATAATAATAATAATAATAATAATAATAATAATAATAATAATAATAATGATAATAATATTAACAATAATAATAATAATAATAATAATAATAATAATAATAATAATAATACTGTTACTGAAGCGCAGTCGGCTGTAGTCTAGGCAATTTAGGATTCTGACGTATGACTTACTGACCACCAGATAGAAGAAAATCGATGCCAGGTCTTGGAGCATAGGAGGAGAGACTCCAGGGCGTGGGTGCATGATTGTTCTTTTTTTTTTTGGGGGTGCCACTTGCGATGCTGAATTCGATCCCCAGTTGGTTGTTTAAAGTTCGCTCCGTAAATGTTTCATTTCCCACCCAGGTATCTGTGACACACCCGGGGTGTCAAGTGAGCAGGGCGACTCGGTAGTCCAGAGACAAGGTGTCGGTCGGCCACTCAGACCAAAAGGTCGTTGGTTCAAGCCGCGGCAGGTTGAATTGTTTTCTCGAGGTTTTTTTGTTGTTTTGGGTCCAGGTCCGTGGATCGACACCTAGTCCCATCGGATACGGACGATAAAAGGAGGTCCCGTAAGAGCAGATCACAACATTGTACGCGCTACAGATCCCTTTACTGAGTGTGAGCAAAATCTACCCGAATCCCCAGATACCCTTGGTTGTGGATGTGGGTGCAATGAAATCAAATTGTTAACATGTGAAGTAAGCTGTTTTTTTCTGTTGTTAAAGTAATAAGATATATATAATGACTTTATGTAATAATGTCCTTGGCGACCTATGCATTGTAGTGCATATTGATATTTGATACAACACACAGCCACACACACACACACAGCCACACACACACACACACACAGCCACACACACACAGCCACACACACACAGCCACACACACACACACAGAGTTTGTCTGACTCACGCATGACATTGTGTAGAGATAGTGTATGTTATAATATGAACCATGGCATGTAGTGAAAGCTGTTACACATGGACATTGAGATTACGAGAAGAAAAAAAGGGTTTCTGACAGTCGTACAAAAGGGAAGAGAATTCAATTGATACTTGCTATGGTATTGTAGTACTAGTAGTTGTACATGCATGAAGGGATGGAAAGAACCATTGGGTGAGGGTAAAATGGCGTCGATCAAGAAGCAACGTTTGCATTCATCTGGCCTTCATTAACGATGTGTGTGTGTGTGTGGGGGGGGGGTTGTTTTATCTCAGGATTTTGAATAAACAAGACAGAAAGAGAAACGGCGTTCAGGCAGTAAGCCAGGCCAACAATAGAGAGGAAAACGATTGTTACACTGTTTAGCCAATGCTTAACTGTCACACATCTCTTATATGTAGCGCCGGTGGGGATCGTGAGGTCCTGGGTTCGAACCATAGTAATGCTAGGTCCGACGTTGTGTTCCTTGACACCTTTGGAAAGACACTTCGTACGCATTTCCCCACCCTACCCAGGTGCAAATGGGTACAAGCACTGACTTGGGAGTTAACACCTGTGTCAGGCTAGCGTCCTGGCCAGGGTGGGGGATTATTATCACCTGTTCCGCTTCACACTGTTCAAGCCGTTGTAAGCTCCGATCGTGTATGGGCCGCAACGGCTGTGAATGAACTTTACTTACATGTGTTATAGTTGTACATTATGGTATATGCATCTACTGTGCAATAGGCACCAGCACCTCAGTCGGTAGAGTGTCTCAGTCGGTAGAGTGTCTCAGTCGGTAGAATGTCTCAGTCGGTACAGTGTCTCAGTCGGTACAGTGTCTCAGTCGGTACAGTGTCTCAGTCGGTAGAGTGTCTCAGTCGGTAGAGTGTCTCAGTCGGTAGAGTGTCTCAGTCGGTACAGTGTCTCAGTCGGTACAGTGTCTCAGTCGGTACAGTGTCTCAGTCGATAGAGTGTCTCAGTCGGTAGAGTGTCTCAGTTGGTACAGTGTCTCAGTCGGTAGAGTGTCTCAGTCGGTAGAGTGTCTCAGTCAGTGTACAGTGTCTCAGTCGGTACAGTGTCTCAGTCGGTAGAGTGTCTCAGTCGGTACAGTGTCTCAGTCGGTAGAGTGTCTCAGTCGGTAGAGTGTCTCAGTCGGTAGAGTGTCTCAGTCGGTACAGTGTCTCAGTCGGTACAGTGTCTCAGTCGATAGAGTGTCTCAGTTGGTAGAGCGTCCAGTCGGTAAAGTGTCCGCCCAGGAAGCCCGGAGTCAGCGATTCCCAGTCCGGACAAATTATTCTGTCACTCTCCAACGGCTACGTCTGTTCAGACTCGGGGGCGGGGAGTAAAGGCGGTCTAGACAGCAAGGGCAAACTGGTGCATTGTGCCGTGTATGCCTAGACAAGCCAGGACTCCTGGTTATCCTTCTCTCAACTCACACAGTCTACTTTGTCTACGTCTGCTATTACTACTACTGGCCTCGCAGTTTTCACAATCGCTTATTAATCATTCCTTGAATCTTGAAAATGTCTCACAGTTTCAGCCATTCCCCGTTTTCCTTGGTATGATGTTGAAATGTGAACTGAAACCTGGCCACTTTAATTTGTTTCTGACGGCCATCCGTCCTGTGTATCCATCCATGTCATGCAGTCCATTAAGGCGCCGTGTTAGTTGTAATATAGAAACAAAATTTCAAACGGAAATTGTGATAACACAAGGATCAATAAAGATAATTGATTGAATAATAATAATAATAATAATAATAATAATAATAATAGTAATAATAATACTGATAATAATAATACTGATAATAATAATAATAATAATAATAAATAATAATAATAATAATAATAATAATAATAATAATAATAATAATAATAATAATAATAATAATAATAATAATAATAAAAATATTGATAATAATAAAAAATATTGATAATAATAATAGTAATGGTGATATGAAGTTGCTGTTACTGTTACTGTAATAGTAGTAGGTAGTGCTCAAGAGGCAAGATGTTGGCTTCTCAGCCAAAATGTCTTTATGTTCAAACCCCGGCGGTTAAAATATTTTCTGGGTTTTTTCGAGTAAAACCTACCCCTGGTCCAGGAAGGTGGATAGACATATAATCCCATCGGACCGACTATAAAAAGGAGTCCCGTGTACAGCTCACGAAACTATGCGCACGTGAAAGATCCCTTGGCAAAATTTAAAATCCAAAATTCTACCACAACCCTCGATATCATCAAACTCAAACCAAGACAAAAAGTTTCAGTTGGTGTAATATGTAACACACACTCACAGTATGTTTTATTGGCCAGTGAACTCGTGAAGAATTGCGGTCTCGGTGAGGGTGGCTAATTGCATTTACCCACGTCTGTCCTATCGTCAATGTGTGTGAGTTTGTGTGTGTGTGTGTGTGTGTGTGTATGGGTGCCTGCCTCTGTGGATTTCCAGTTGAGGTGATCTGGGTCACATCGTGTTAACATTCCTACTATCTCATCATTTATCTCTTGCGCTATGTCTCCCATTGATAATCGCGATCGCTAGGTTGACATCATCTTTGTCGTCGACGCCACTTCACACTTTGTTTATCTGAGACAAGCTGCGATCTTCGGGCCTCGTGCCACGTGGCCATCGCGGCAGCACGCCGTTGGTCCGTTTCAGCGACGGTTTTTCTTCTTTAGGCCAGAATTATAGAAAGTCTGACCGTTTCCGCGGCACAGCTTACGCCGTGAACATCTAATTATATTAACCCCGACTTTTGCCGTCTGATTGTACACACTTGATACGATACACAGACCATCGTAAATTTCTTTCATTCTTAAAACGAATACACAGATATCGCAGCATATCTGTACGTCCTATAAACAATCTCGTTCCACAGTTTT
>JAXRKP010001019.1:80000-120000 GCA_037039925.1 Doris montereyensis
CACTCGTTCACTTTGGCCCTATTACCTGCCTCGACAGTTTTCAAAAGTTAGCATTACAACTGTGTGTATATCACCAGACGCTAACACGAAGAGTGCGAACGACGTGCTATACAACCACATAAACGGTCTTGCATTTTAGCTCTCCCTCCTCCCCCCCGCCCCCAGATTGCATTACCATCGTGACGGGCAACTTTAACAGCTCAAAAACATTTGTGTGCCAGGACTGTACCAATTCGTCGACTGTCCGACTAGAGAGAGGACGCCAGTCTAGATTTATTTTTCTGTAAAGTGAAACGTTCTTTTAAATGCTCTTCACATGCTCCAATGTGTGTCTCTGACCATAGTATGTTATTGTTATTACCTAAGTATCGACCTGTTATCAAACAAATCAAACCAGTCCAAAAGTGTGTACAAGGTTTGAATGAGAGTGCGTTGGATGAACTGCAAGGTTGTTTTCATTGTACTGACTGGAGTGTGTTTGTGGATAGCTGCGAGAGTGTGGACCAAGTGAGTGATTGTGACACTGAGAGTATATTAATTTTTGTGTCAATAACCTTACCGAGAGGAAAGACATTGTATGGTACCCCAATAATAAACCCTGGGTCACAAAAGATCTTAAAAAAAACATAAATGAGAAGAAATTGTATTCATTAAAGGTGACAAAGATGCGCTGGAAATTAAACAAAAAAGAGCTTAGTAAGGAAACGTAAAGAAAACTAAGAAAAAGCTCGAGGAGTATTTTAGACATGGTAATGTAAAAGAAACCATGGGCTGGCATTGAAAAAAATGACAAAGGTCATCTCTCCCAGAAAATGTAGACCTAAATGAATTAAACAAATTGTATTCCCGTTTTGATACGACTGACTTTAGCAAGGAAATGAAGGATGTGAGGATGTTACTGAATGAAAGTAAAGCTGTTGATGAAAATTTTGAAATAAATGAAGATGAAACAAAATATGCTTTTCTAAATACAAATATGAATAAGGCAAAGGGCCCAGATGATGTGACTGGTAACGTTGTAAAAACCTGTGCATCTCAACTATGTCAGATGTATACGACATTTATTTCCAATTTGTCTTTGTTAGCATCCTCAATTCTCAACATTTGGAAAACTTCAAAAGTTATTCCTGTACCCAAGAAAGACAATGTTACTTCGTTAATGATCTAAGACCTGTTGCTTTGATATCAATTGTCATGAAATGTTTTAAAAGAATTATTCTAAACCATCTGAATAAGCAAATATTGCCCTTTGTTGACCTTTTCCAATTTGCCTATCAGTCAAACCGTGGCATCGAGGTTGCCCTCCTTATTTTTCAAACAATGTCTATAAACACTTAGATGGGACTAACAATTATTGTAGAACGTTGTTCGTTGATTTTTCTTCTGCTTTCAATACCATTCAACCGCATCTTCTTGTAGAGAAATGATGTCAGGTGAGCATCAATAAGTACTAAATGACCTGGATTTTAGTTTTTGAGAGATAGATCACAATTTGTCCTTGTGAATGGTAAATACTCAAACAAGTTAATTAAAAACACTGGTCCCCCTGAAGGCTGTGTCGTCTCGCCTGTCTTATTCACACTGTATACAAATGATTGCCAGAGCTCATTGGCAGACACAAAAACCACTTTTAAAAGTTGCTGATGACACCACTCCGGGGCCTACCATAATACACTGTGGGGGCCTAGCACCACTCCCATGGGCTTAATAATAATTAATAACAACGAAAATGTATACAGGTCAGACGTTTTAGAATTTGTCCAGTGGTGTGATACAAACTATCTCCATTTAAATGTTAAAAAACCCCAAGGAAATGATAATTGATTTCAGAAGGAAAGATAATGTAATCTCGCCCCTAGACATAAAAAATCAAACTATCGAACAAGTTTCTAATTACAGATATCTCGGAGTTTCCATTGACGATAAACTCAACTGGAAAGATTGTGTAAATACCATAAAAGCTAAAGCGAACAAGCGTTATATTTTGTAAGGAAACTGAGTCAGTTCAATGTAGATAAAATATTAATAACTTTTTTTTATAGATCAGTTATAAAAAATATTTTATCTTTTTGTATCACTTGTTGGGAGGAAACAGTCAGAAAGGGGACAAAATGAAATTGGATAGATTAATCAAAACGGCGGCTAGATTCACAACTGACGTTAGTCTCATTGATGAAATCTTTGTTAGAAATACTTTAACGAAAATATCATTGATAAGAGATAACAATAAGCACCCTTTATTTACCAATATAGTTATATCAAGATCAAAAAGACACGACGGATTTATCTCTATTAAGACTAAAACTGAAAGACACATAAATTCATTTTTACCGACAGGCATAAGACTTTTAAATAATACAAATGATAAAGTTTAAGTGAATGAAAATTCTAGAGATAATTTGAAGACGAAACATGTTTTTTTCACCATAATTATTATTTATATCGGAATATGTGATACGATAAGTAACAACTTTTAAATGGAATATTTATCTATGACTTTCTTTAAAAAAATAATTTTATATTATACATGTTGTGTGCATAAAAACGTTAATTCTTATGTCCATTTACACGATTTATCTACTTATACTTCTATTAATGTTTGCACGTCTGAAAAAGCAAATTTCCCTCTGGGATGAAATAAAGTATTTGAATTGAATTGAATAGACACACACACACACACACACACACACACACACACGGACAGAGACAATGTGTGCATGTGAATGTGCTTGTGGCTGTGAGTATATTTGTTTTTGTTTCAATTTTTTGTTTCAATTCTTTTTGTCTTGTGCTCCCTCTGAGGTGTATATGTCATTCCCATCGATCTGTATATGTCATTCCCATCGATCATCTTGTGCTCCCTCTGAGGTGTATATGTCATTCCCATCGATCATCTTGTGCTCCCTCTGAGGTGTATATGTCATTCCCATCGATCATGCTCCTCATCATTCCCATCGATCATCTTGTGCTTCAGATCAAAACCACTCAAAGTCGTATATGATAATCTTAAACTTAATTTACTCTGAGATCACCACACATGTGGTGGATAGGTTACATTCTGATAAACTGTCGTTCTCTCTAACCCCACCTCCCCCCTCCCCAATCCTTTCTATGTCTCTGCCTGTTTGTCTGTCTGTCTGTCTGCCTGTCTCTCTCTCTCTCTCTCTCTCTCTCTCTCTCTCTCTCTCTCTCTCTCTCTCTCTCTCTCTCTCTCTCTCTCTCTCTCTCTCCCTCCCTCTCTCTCTCTCTCTCTCTCTCTCTCTCTCTCTCTCTCTCTCTCTCTCTCTCTCTCTCTCTCTCTCTCTCTCTCTCTCTCTCTCTCTCTCTCTCTCTCTCTCTCTCTCTCTCTCTCTCTCGCTCGCTCGCTCTCTCTCTCTCTACTTGTCTAGTCTTTCCCTCTCATTTCTTTGTCATGCATGGTCAGGTGTAATCATTTCAATCAATCATATCATCATCCTCACTTTGCCTTGAGTTACTGTTACTGGAAATCAATTGGGGGGGGGGGGGGGGCTGTTTGATTTAAAGTGTTTACGACCATTTTATTGTGTATATATGTAGATCAAAGCGAGATGCGTACTATGGCAGTTGAATGAGGTCACACCCTATTTCCTCCACTGGATGCAGTTAAAGCTGTTCCTTCCATATTGGAAAGTGTACTTGATATCTTTCTTTTTTTTAAGCCATTCATGCTTGAATTAGCAGTATCTCTAGTCTGTCCTCCATTTAAAGGTCTGATAGTGTTATATTGGGTTAATTGGGACGTCTGATTTACCAATAGTGAGATTAGATTTGTTGATTTCTTTCCTGTTTGGTACGGTCTGTTCTGATTTTACACAAGTCATACATTGAATTATTTTATCTTGTAGCCAAGCTCTTCACTGTCATGGTCTCCTGGTCTGTGTGTGTATGTACCTGTGTGTCTGTGTAGATATGAATGAATGATTTAGTCTGTGCACAGGGGTGTCTGTTGTGTGGATAAAATGTCTATCTTTTTGTGTGAAGCTATGCCTATGTATCCATTGTCAGTAAATGATTGTATTCTGTGAAAGCTCTTACTGAATAGGGCGAAGGGTTGGCGGGTGCCACTGGTAGGTCCTACTTCTTAGCGTTGATCTTGTGATCTGTTTCTTCTTGCTCTTTCGTCTTATTTTACCCGAGATCGTTGCATATGGTTGATGGGCGGTTGGGGGGTTGCTATTGATAGGTCCTACTTCTTTGCTTTCCTTTGACTCTTTCACGCGTTTCCCAACTTGCCGTTTCCTCTGAATTCACCCTAAGATCTCAATGAAACCAGGCTGGGATTTTATGGTGGATGGGGGATAATTTCTAATTAGGCAAGTAAACTCAGGAAATGGTGAACATCATCAATTGATAGAAGTTGTGTATCTGTTAGTACATGGCCTTGACCTAGATCTTTTATGAACAGTCTTACTGGAAAGAATTAAAAGGCTTAGTTATGGTTGGTCATGGCAAGGGTCTGTGCCCGTGCTCACCCCACTGCTTTCAATGTCTAGGGAGGCTTGTGACTGTTGAAATGACATGTCTTTTGTTCTCATGAAAATTGTCTATTGTAACATTGTTATCTTTCCTCTTTGTTTCAGGTTACAAGATGATAATTATTTTCCAACAACATACGGCTGGATCCTCCCATGCTTGATTTTCATGAACAGTAAGTGACGACCAGTTTTTGGGTAGAGCATTGGTTTTACTGTAACAATATGTGACCACAGTTGCACTCAAGCTTTACCAAAGCAAATGTGAGCACAAAAAACCCCTAAAAACCAATAGTAAATGAACAAATATTGAGATCTAGGTAACATGTTTGTATTTGTCTGTTATTTTCGGGCAAAAGTGGATTGGTGCATTGTCATACAAAGGGATCTATATCAATTTGCTTCAGACGTTTCCAATAGCTGAAACTGGAAGTAATAATAGACTAGAAAATTATTCTGTTGTTATGGTTTTTGTTTTCTTTACTGCAAACTCTTTTGTATTGTATTTCTGTGATTTAGAGACACAAAATGTTTGTTAAAATCCTGAGGAATAGGTAATGTGAAGAGACTGTCACTTTGGTGGGAAGGTCCATCATCCATCAAGAGCAAATATTCCCTCTAAAACTTAAAACTGAGTTAATAATTATATTTTACATGTCGATCTCAGCCTGGAGAAAGATCATCTCGGGCATCTGAACCCATACACCGGAAGGTAAAATGGGAACTGATAAAGAAAGAAGGATATGTAGATCTAAGTTAAAATGGACTCAGTATATATATTTTGTGTGTACCAAATTGGGAAGCGCTGAAGTTAAGTGTCTATAGCTGTTTCAATGATGTCTTTATTCAACGGCACAAAATTATTCCCAAGATGGTCAATCTTTCCCCCTCCAAGTTTATAAAAGAAAATCATATATTGAGATCTTTTCATATCAACTTTTTGCTATGTGAGATCTGATCATACGATTACTGTTGCAGAAGAGCGATCATTCTTGCCCATTGACATTTTTGCAAACAGAGACGTAATTCCTTTTATATATATGCTTGCCAAACGTTCCATTG
This sequence comes from Doris montereyensis, assembly GCA_037039925.1. Classification (NCBI taxonomy): domain Eukaryota; kingdom Metazoa; phylum Mollusca; class Gastropoda; order Nudibranchia; family Dorididae; genus Doris; species Doris montereyensis. Next base: position 85,556 of record JAXRKP010001019.1, read on the forward strand.
ACTCCAAACCATTGTCATTGACTCTATGTGTTGCCCTTGGTTTTCATTGCAGGCCAGTGGGCATGCCACGCATGGAAAATGTTATAGTACAGAACAATGATCCTAGGAGCAGCCTACATCTTTTATCTATTTCTGGCAGCACAGTACATTTTCATTGCTCATTTTTTCAAGACAAAGTGAGTTGGCATTGTATCAAAGTTTTTAACTGTTTCATCTTTGTTTGAATCAATCTCTCCTCTATTTTTTTTTGCTTTTAATGTCTTCTTTTCTTCTTTTTTTTTTCTTTCTTTTTTTTTTTCTTCAGAATAAGAAAGAAGCCTTCTGTTAATTTACTGCTTCATGTTTCTTTTGCCTTGTTTCCTTCTGGTTATTGAGAGGTTAGCGGGCACTACTGGTACGTCCTACTTCTCTCCTTTCCCTCTTTCACTTATCTTTCATCTTGCTATTGCCTCTTAATGCACCCTGAGATCACAGCATGTGGTGGACGGGGTAAATTTCAATGAAACAATCCTCCTGAGTAACCCCAACATCACTGCTCAATGATAGAGGATGTAAATTGACATGGAGCAAGAAACATATTGAAAGCATGTTTGTATTATAATGTAGAACTTGGGCAATTGTTGAGGAAGTATAAAAATATAGAAATATGAATTGGCGCAATTTGTTTTGAAGATAAGCTCAGAAAGGCTTAAAAGGAAGCCAAGTTTGCTCTCTTGTGGCAGTTTGCCTGATCCTTTTTATTTCTTGTCACTTATCTTTTTCATCTTGCTGTTTCCTGTCACTTATCTTTTTTTCTGTTTCCCCTGTCACTTATCTTTTTCATCTTGCTGTTTCCTTTTTTTCACCCTGTCATTTATCTTTTTCATCTTGCTGTTTCCTTTTTTTCACCCTGTCATTTATCTTTTTCATCTTGCTGTTTTCCTTTTTTCACCCTGTCATTTATCTTTTTCATCTTGCTGTTTCCTCTTTTTTCACCCTGTCATTTATCTTTTTCATCTTGCTGTTTCCTCTTTTCACCCTGTCATTTATCTTTTTCATCTTGCTGTTTCCTCTTTTTTCACCCTGTCTTATCTTTTTCATCTTGCTGTTTCCTCTTTTTTCTTTCATCTTTTTTCATCTTGCTGTTTCCTCTTCTTTTCGTTGGCAGGTACGTTGCTGGTAGGTTTTTCCTTTTTTCACTATGTCACTTATCTTACATCTTGCTGATTTCTCTCTTAATTCACCCTGAGATCACTGCATATGGTGAACAGGGTAAATTTCATCAACCATTTTATTCTTTTTCAAAGCAAAATAATAATCTTTTCCAAAGATTGTGAAGCGAGTGCTAAATGTAACACTTACTGACTGACGTAGCTTTCAAAGTTATTTGCATTGCCGTTAATGGAAGTCTTTCTTTGATCACTTGTCGTTTTTCTTCCAGATTGTTCCTCCAGGAGGAAACACAAGTTTTGATGTTGTTTTTCTTGCTCGTCAAGTGGGCAATGTGGAAAATACACTTTTTATTCACACATCAAAAGGGTCCTTACGATATCAGGTACGTCGCCTATAAAGTATGAGCAAATAGGTTTCAGGCCAGAACGGGTTTTGTTTTGTCATGTTAAAGTAAAGTTCCTTCAAGGTATAGAGCCTGACCCATTTCTATAGCGCAAAAGCGGAGCAGGTGATAAATAATCACTCCCTGAACGTGAAGCTAGTCTGCCGCAGGTTTTTACTTTCAAGGCTGTTGTTGTTGGTACCCATTTTGCACCTAGGTCCGAGTCGAGTAGGTAAAATGCGTGTTTAGTGTTTTTCGCTTGGGCATAACGTAGGATTAAAGATCGCTAAGATTTGGACCTCATGATCCCAAATCTGGCAACTTAACCTCTTTGCCACTACCGTCACATTTGTATTGTTATGGTTGATGTGAATTTACTACATTTCACATGGTTGCTGTCAAGACCAGGTGTTGTATGCAGTGGATCGTACACTTGGTTATTTCATATTGTATACACAATAAATCTCTAGGAATTCATTAGGTGAAATATGACAATAAGTGACAACTCCACTAATAAAGACAGAACCAACACGTGACGTTTCGGGTATAACCGTTCGTCAGACAACAAACAAGAAATATCTAGAATCTAGATCTAAGTACTACCTCAGGCATCACACAATGTGATGTCAGAAGGAAAATAAAAAAGGAGGAAGAAAGAAAGAAAAAGACGGTGATGACAAGAAACGTAAGTAGAAGGGGATGTGAAGAATATATAGGAGCGAGAATGGAAGGTTCAGATCTAGAATGAAATAAAAATATGAAAATAAGTAAGTAATAAATGGTGAGAAGGAGAGGAGATAAAGAGAGAGAGAGAGAGAGAGAGAGAGAGAGAGAGAGAGAGAGAGAGAGAGAGAGAGAGAGAGAGAGAGAGAGAGAGAGAGAGAGAGGAGAGAGAGGAGAGAGAGGGAGGGAGGGAGGGAGGGAGGGAGGGAGGGAGGGAGGAGAGGAGGGAGGGAGGGAGAGAGAGAGGGAGAGAGAGAGAGAGAGAGAGAGAGAGAGAGAGAGAGAGAGAGAGAGAGAGAGAGAGAGAGAGAGAGAGAGAGAGAGAGAGAGAGAGAGAGAGAGGAGAGGAGGGAGGGAGGGAGGGAGGGAGGGAGGGAGGAGAGAGAAGAAGAAAAAAAGCAGGGAAGAAAGAAAGGGAGAGAGAGGTGTGAGTATGGGAAACAAGAACAAAAAAATGGATAACTATAAGACTAGATCTATATCTCACTGGGTCTAGAAGGAAGAAATGATAGAGACTGAATGAAAGGAAGTATCAATCAAGGCAAAAATTTACACTAAAGGTGCGAAATGTATACAAATTACAAATGTATCGATGCAGTAAGGGGATAGAGTAAACGACTGATCTGAAATGCCAATTAGCACTAGCTGATATACTTTCGAAAGCTTCAAAGTCTTAAGCGTTTTCTCCTTAGTGATGAAGTAGGGTGTATGCCGTAATAGTAAGAAACCGTGTGCAAAATTGCTTCCGGTAAGTGGTGAACGTAAAAAATGTGTGCTAAGATGCCTGCTGTGTGTGGGGGGGGGGGGGTGGGGGGTATTTTCGTGGGGATGGTGAAAGGTCAGGACTAGTGATAGCGTGTGCCCGACCATGGGAGTGTTACTCTAGAGAAAATTATACGAATTGGTATTATACCAAATCGTATAATATTCTCTGGAGTAACTCATATTATACCAATTTGTATAATTTTCTCCTGAGTAACTCCATGGTCGGGCACACGCTATCACTATCCCTGACCCTTCACCATCCTCTACCATACCCTATCTTCCCCACCACCACCCCAACGAAAATATCCCCCTCCACCCCTTCCTATTCCGGGCAAAATTGGGTCCCTCTGGCAGTTCACACCCCGTCTGCTCATCTATGGTACTCAATGGTAGGCATCTTTGCACACATTTTTTACGTTCACCACTTACCGGAAGCAACTTTGCGCACGGTTTCTTACTATTACGGAATACACCCTACTTCATCACTAAGGAGAAAACGCTTAAGGCTTCGAAGCTTTGAAAGCATATCAGCTAGTGCTGATTGGCATTTCAGATAAGTCGTTTACTCTATCCCCTTATTGCATCGATACATTTGTAATTTGTATACATTTCGCACCTTTAGTGTAAATTTTTGCCTTGATTGATACTACCTTTCCTTCATTCTCTATCATTTCTTCTTTCTAGGCCCAGTGAGATATAGATCTGGTCTTATAGTTATCCTCTTTTTTCGTTCTTGTTTCCCATACTCACACCTCTCTCTCCCTTTCTTTCTTTCCATTTTTTTCTTTCTTTCTCTCTCTCTCTCTCTCTCTCTCTCTCTCTCTCTCTCTCTCTCTTCTCTCTCTCTCTCTCTCTCTCTCTCTCTCTCTCTCTCTCTCTCTCTCTCTCTCTCTCTCTCTCTCTCTCTCTCTCTCTCTCTCTCTCTCTCTCTCTCTCTCTCTCTCTCTCTTTCTCCTCTCTATCTCCTTCTCACCTTTTATTACTTAGTTTCACATTTTTATTTCATTCTAGATATGAACCTTCCTTTCTCGCTCCTATATATTCTTCACATCCCCTTCTACTTACGTTTTCGTCATCGCCGTCTTTTTCTTTCTTTCTTCCTCCTTTCTATTTTTCGTCTGACATCACATTGTGTGATGCCTGAGGTAACTTAGATCTAGGTTCTAGATATTTCTCATCTGCTGTGTGATGAAGGGTTATACCCGAAACGTCACATGTTTGTTCTGTCTTTATTAGTGGAGTTGTCACTTATTGTCATATTTCACCTTTAACTTCACTCCACTGTTGCTCCTTCGTATTATTGATGAATTCATTAGAAAATGAAGCCTTATATCAGTGTGATGTCAACTGATCATGTATACTCTTTAGAAGGGCTTCTGGAGTGACCTTTAATTTTCTTCACACATGAATGAAGATACAAAGGATTTTTACAAGTATTTGTCTGAAAAATGTGAATTTCTTGTAGAAATAACATTAGAAATTATTTGAAACAAAAACAAAATGGGAAAAATATATTTCCACAAGGAGCTTAACTCCCGTCTCTCACTGTCACAAAGTTCTGTCAGTGGTTAAGAATAATAGCTTTCAAAATTTACACTGTAATTGAATTTATTTATGTATACGTAAGTAAAAAGGTTTTCTATTTCATATTCTTTATTGTTGTTAACACGTACGGAAATAAAGAAATTTGTCTATATTATTGTATTTGGTTTATCCATGAACCTGAGTGAATGAACAAATCTTAATTTTTGTATTTCCAGGTGTTTGGAGTCGGTGTTCGAACCCTATCGTTTGCGACCATATTTGGGAGCACGAGTGCCCATCAATAGCAGTTTTACACCCATTATACAAATGCATAATCCATTCAGTACCATATTACAGGTAAACATTTCTCATACTATTGCTTATAGTCTTTGGCACAGCTATTTTTTTATCATTGGGGATGGGGGGGGGGGGTGTCCCGGTCCTGACAGTGATCATTTTTGTTTGACTAGATTCACAATTTTGAGATTCGTAAATGAAAAAAAAGATTGTACTAATTTGCAATACTTCAGACAAAATTACACGACTTTCATAGTACATCAGATGTGTTGAAAGTTAGGCCTGTTGTATTTCTAAAAGAAATCATAAAAATTCAAAGAATTGATACTGAGCTTCTGTAATGGTTTCATTGTGAAGGTAAGGAACTGGTCATTCCAAGAATTGATACTGAACTTCTGTAATGGTTTCATTGTGAAGGTAAGGAACTGGTCATTCCAAGAATTGATACTGAACTTCTGTAATGGTTTCATTGTGAAGGTAAGGAACTGGTCATTCCAAGAATTGATACTGAACTTCTGTAATGGTTTCATTGTGAAGGTAAGGAACTGGTCATTCCAAGAATTGATACTGAGCTTCTGTAATGGTTTCATTGTGAAGGTAAGGAACTGGTCATTCCAAGAATTGATACTGAGCTTCTGTAATGGTCTCATTGTGAAGGTAAGGAACTGGTCCATCCAGTAATTCAATAAACTAGGTTTCTCCCTTATTGGACAAGAATGGCTTTCTCTTTGGTCTTTTTCTCTGATTTTCCCCTTATTGGACAAAAATGGTTTTCTCTTTGGTCTTTTTCTCTGATTTTCCCCTTATTGGACAAAAATGGTTTTCTCTTTGGTCTTTTTCTCTGATTTTCTCTTTACTTTTTCATTATTTACTTATTTGTTCATTTTCAACTTGTAACATTTTCTTTTTCACCTTCCAGGTTTTGGAAATGTTTGCAAGTGAGGGTGATTTGCATTTAGAATTGCCAAGTGGGGAAAAAGAAGCTTCCAAAGATCTCTGGGTAAGTGCAAATCAAACAGGAAGTGGGGTTTCTCATGTTTGCTCCCTTTTCCATCCCAGTTTAGGGTGTTGTCATTGTGTTCAATATTGTGTTAGCGGGTTATAACTTTTTTCTTCAAATTTTCTTGGTATTTGACCATCACTGTGTTCCAGGCAATGAAATGGGGATGAGTTTATACATAACTGTATCTTATGAAAATGGTGGCCTGGTTTCATGACATGGCACACATTTATGGCTGCCACTAGAGTGGTTGAGGAAGACTCAGTAGTCCAGAGGCAAGGTGCCGGCCTCTCAACCGAAAGGTAGTGGGTTGAAAAATGTTCTCAAAGTTTTTCGATTAAAATCTACCCCCTGGTACAAGTAAGTGGATCGGCACCTAGTCCCATCGAAGATGGACGATGAAAAGGAGGTCCCATGTGCAGATAACACTGTGCACATTAAAGATCCCTTGACTGTTTACAGGGCAGTCCGGGCAAAATTTAAAATCCTACCAAAACCTGGAAGTCACCTTAGTTGTGGATGTGGGTAAATCAAATCAAATCAAAGCATTTTATGCCAGCATAGCAGCCATAGATTGCTAGCATTCACATGTGTAACTTTGTGTAAACATTTTCATTGTTTTTATTCTCATTTAATATTGCTTTCCTTTATTATGCACCTGTAATGTATTTTTAAAACATTGGGCGAGACATGAACTGAAGGCAAGAAAATATAAAGGGGGGAATAAACTGGCAATGGTAACACCTGGCGATCTTTCTCATTGACTGACTGACTATCCACGGCTAATGTTGATATTATTGATCTTATATTTAAATGTCTTTGTTCCTACAGGAGTTGCAGCCTTTTGAGACGAAGGCTGTGATGAGGGCCAATTTTGTAGGCCGCATAGAGAGCAACCATTCAGCTTTTATCCGCATTAAAACCAGTAAAGAGGAGCAGAAAGATCCGCCGGATTTATTGGTTTTGCCGTTGGAAGTAGAAGTTTCTTCAGGTGAGAAAAGCTGAACTTGTGTCGATTTGCTTCTTTCGTTTATTGACTTGTTTTTGTTTATTGACTTTTTTTATATCAAAGTGTGAAGATTTCTTTTCCATGATTTTAGTCCATTTAGTACCTTTGTCCAGCAAGGTCGGAAATCGGAAATATGTCAGATTTTTCATACTCAGTCGGAAATTACATCAATTTCGTATGAAATTGATGTCTTGGGTAGGAAAACAAGTAGGAAATGGGGCTCAGGTAGTAAAAACAGGGTTCCTATTTATCAGGGAAATCCTTGAAAACGAAAAAAATATTTCCCGGTCGAGAAAATACCAGGGGAAATGATATATTGAGGACGAACATGAGAGAAAATCAGGGAAATCAAAGTAGACATGAACAATTATCGGCACCGCAAAAATAAAAAATTTGAATAATTTTGTGGATGATGAATCATCATTTTGTCATCCATTTCCGGTCATGCATGCTTTGCTGTTTGACGATTCTTTCATGTTGAAACTAAATGATTCCGATACCTTCTTTAAAATTGTAAAATTTTCCTGGGAGTTAGAATCGGATTTGACACAAAGCTTTCAATACTTTCTTTAGTTTTAGCGCCTATACCATTACCATGAACTGCGTATCTACGGCTCAACCTCTTTTCTTCAATTTAACTTTTACTCTGGAGAGATTAAGAATGTCATGTGTGTTAAAAAGTCTATCGCGTACGTTGTTGTATGGTTTGTGTCAAAGGGAGAGAGACAGAGGGATATTTTAAGTCCGGCCGCGCATGTGTGTGTGTAAGAAGGCTAGACAGAGAATGTTTGTGTGTGTTTAATGCGACCAATCGCGCATGTGCGTATTAGTATAAGAGATAGTGTATATGGAGAGTCAGGAGTTTACGGATTGAAAGGCAAATGCAAGTGTTTAGTAAGAATAGAGGAGGTTGGATGATCAAAGGGATATTAATGTCATGCACACACGGCCTAATAAGCAGAATAGAGGTGGGGACAGGGTGAACAAAGTCGATGTGAAAACATATGATGGCAAAATAAGAGGCGACTGAGTCTGACATAATCGGAAGAGAAAGAAAGAAATAACGAATGTGTTACAGGGGAAGAAGGCAGTCATGTACTATACTACTACTACTACTACTACTACTAGATTTAGCTCTAGATTCCGGTTTTATTATTGAAGAAGAAAGAAAGAGGGGTGGAGTGGGCCAATATAATGGAGATTTTTACTAGGGGAGGGGATGGGTAGATATTTCATTGCAGTCAATTAAAAACTCTAGATCTGGTTTTAAGTTTTTGATCCTGAGAAAGAAAGAGAGAGACTGGTGGCGGTGGTGGCTAAAAGAGAATAGCGGAAGATTTATAATTGGCAGAGTTCAATTTATAGAAAAAGTTCGATAGACTGAGTAAGTATTTGTGCATGTGTTTAGGCTATGGATATTGTCACTCTTGTGTTTGATTTATTTTTTGAAAGGAGATAACAAAATTAAAAAAAAACCATTTTTGCACTGTTTGTATGTTTTGTGAAATGATAGTAGATCTATCACTACTAGATCTGTCAGCTATCAGAATTTTTTTCTTCAGAAAAATGCTGAAACATTAAAGAAATGTGTGATCACTTTTCATTTCATTGAGGTGCACTAGAAAGTCATTCACTTATGATTTGAATTAACAATTTATAATAATGCATTGAAATTGGAAATATTTACGCTGTTCTCCGTTTCTGGCACCGGGAGAGTATTTCATTTCCTAGGTAGGATTTTTTGTGTCGAGGTAGGAAATTTTCAGTTGACTTTTTGCTGGACACCCTGCTTTAGTTTAAGATATGATATGCGTTACTTTGTGGACAGAATAAGTTAAGTGAATTTTTTCCTGTATTTACCCTTGTTGATCTCATCCTATAGGCTGTAACATGCTTTTTTTGTCCCTATTTTATTTTGTTTTTATTATTGTTATTATTATTATTAATATTATTAATATTATTATTATTGTTATTATTAGTAGTGTTAGTATTAGTATTATTATTACAGTACTGACCGCCTAAATGCCCACTGTCTTAATGCCCATTTCGCCTAAATGCCCGCAATCTCTGTGGAATTGAAGTTTTTCTTTATAAATTGCCCTTCTAAATGCCTGTTTCAAAACCAGGATTGTCACCTAAATGCAGGTATCATTTTCTCCAAATTATCCGTTGTTCCTTCAGGTCTTCGTGGCGAGCGATGGTCAACCACCTGCGCGCTCACCACCTCAGTGCTAAAGAGCTAAATTGTTTCCAGGTGTCCCTATTTCTCGCATTACATCTTTCGTGAATGTTGAATTTCTGCACCATACTGGATGAACTACCTTGGTGATCGCCCCCCCCCCCCTCTCCATACCACCAAAATTGTTGCCCCACCCTGACCTACTTTCGCCTTAATGCCCGTTTCGACTAAATGCCCGTTTTCTCTGCTTCCCAAGCATTTAGGCGTTCACTACTTTATTATTTTTGTTATTATTATCATTATTATCATTATCATCATTGTTATCATTCCTCTTCTTTTCAGATCCAGGCTTGTATAGTCCAGTGGAGTTATTGGACTTTGGAATTTTACGAACGTTGGATGAACCAAAAACTTTAGGCCTAAATCTTATAAATACAGGAGTGAAAGCGGTGCACATAACAGTATGTTCTTATACTAGTGTCCCAAGCTAGAGATGAATCCATTGTATTAGACTATGTGTCTGTGTGTGTGTGTGTGTGTGTGTGTCTTGGCGGATGAGTGTAGATGAATGTCTAATTATAATTTAAGATACTTCTTTTTGTTCTTTTGTGTGTGCTCCAAAGAGTTTTACGTTCTCTTCGAGATAATGTTTTGTAATAATGTTAATAATAATTCATTTATTAGAGTGCCTGACATCTACCAAAGGTGCTCGGTGGCGCTGTACAATCAAAAGCTCAAAAAGATTTAAAAATCAAAACAATTCCAATCAAACAGACCATATAGAATCACAATGAAAAGCACACACAACAGCAATCAACAAACGTTTCCTAAAAATGGCCATGGATGGAAGACAAAAATTAATCCATAAAACTGGAGCTGCAATACTAAAACTTATCACTGAAGAAGATTTCACTTTTGGTACAATCATTAAAAGAGCATCATTTGATCTTAAAATTCTGCTTTGTTTGTATGGGACAACAAGTTCCTGCAAATAATCTGGTGAACTGCTTTGTTTGTATGAGGCAGCAAATTCCTGGAAATAATGAAGTGAAGTACCATGTTATATTTATTATATTGTACATTGTAATTATGAACATTCAGTTTGAAGTATTGCTGACATCTTTTTTTTCCATCAAAAACATTTCCATCAGCTGATTTCAAGAGGTCATACATTAAGGTTAATCCAAAAAATCTAACTGACATAGATGTCTTTCCAGTTTTCTTCTTGCTATTTCGCTTGATTCACCCGCATGTGGGCGATTGGCGGGTGCTGCTGGTAGGTCTTACTTCTTTCCGTTCTTTCATTTCTCACTTATCGTTCATCTTGCTGTTTCCTCTTAATGCACCCTGAGACCACCGCATGGTGGACGGGGTACATTTCAAAGCAACACAACAAACAAATTCACTCGCATATGGGGGTTAGGTAAATTTCAATCTATCAAAAGTGTAAGCGGGGGAAAAAAAACCCAGATCTTCAATGTAGGGGATGTCACTGGTTGTTTATGTCTGTTAGTCTACTTGCTATAACGTCTTATGTATGTTATAGCTTTAGTGAAATGTTTTGCTTTTGGAATTTTATAACTGTCTTTTTCATTGTAGTTTTTGACCAAAAGAATCTCCATTTCCACCTTCCAAGCCAGCGCAACGAACACTTTTTGTCCCCATGCACTTTCAATTATTTTTTAGTAAATAAAACATTTCAAAAGCTGTGATAGAAAGTTGTAAAAATGGTTTCACTTAATGATTGTTAAGGTTTCCACTGGTGGATGTTTTCATCATCCAATACGATCATTTTCAGAGTGTCACTGTGTCTCCGCCCAATGATGCAATCAGTGTGGATTTTCGCCCGTCTAAAATACAACCAGACAACATGCGAACGTCCACTGTTGCTCATATTTCTTTTACCGGTAAGTTTTGAGAGTTCTTTTCAAAGTTTCTTTTTCTCTCTCTCTCCTGTCTCATTGCAACTGGGGTGCATGAACCCCCAGTCCATACCAGGGGGATCGTGAGATGTTCCTGAAAGTCAAAACTAGAGTACTTTTGGTTGAAATACAATCCGATCTTAAATCTATTGCCAAGAGATAATGAATAACAATATTTATTGTTACAGTATTTCCAGGTATACTCATGTATACTCAGCCTGTTATGACATGATTTCTTCATTTTTTGTTATCATCATAAAAATTACACTATGAACTTGATCTTCTACAAAGCACTGTTCTTTCGCGTATTTTAGTATAATTTGGGCTCAGATCGTGTCTTGGAAAGTTAAGGGTTTGTGGAGACCTCCTACATCCCCAGGGGGTTTGTGGGGGATAAAGTTCGGGAACCCCTGGTCTGTTGCTCTCTGTCTCTGTTTCTCTTTTTTCCCTGAAATATTCTCTCTGTCTCTGTTATTCTTTTTCCCCCTGAAATTTTCAGTCTCTGAAAATTTCGTCAAATTTTATTATGGATGATCTTGCCACATGATTTCTGCAATTTTGGTATTTGGTTTTTCATATTTTTTGTGTGTGTTTTTCTATCCTTCGGCTCTAAAGCGAGCAAAGCATTACGGCCCAAACAGTGGTCAGGGCGGATCATAGTGAAAACCAAGGGTAACCAGCAGAGGTTGATCATTCCATATCAAGCCACTGTGTTACATGGGTAAGATTACGTGTGGATGATTACATATTTTCAACTCTTTCTCTAAAGGACTCTGGCAAAAAGTCGCAATCAGTCTGTCATGAGTCCATTGAAATCGTCACATTATGACTTGAAACTCAATTCTAAAAATATGTTTGTATCATTTCATGTTTTATAGAATACGTACGTACCATATCAGGATGTTTTGTGGTCGGTCCTATTTCTTTCCTTTCTTTTTTTCACTTATCTTTTTTCATCTTGCTGTTTCCTCTTAATTCACCCTGAGATCACCGCAATGGTGGGCAGGGTAAATTTTAATGAAACAAAGCCTGTGGTATCTATTGCGAGAAGTTAAAACCTTGAACAAAGGTCACATGTGAGGCATGAAAGTTGTTTTATAATGTGTGAATGAGGCAAAGCCTTGCTTTTGAAAAAGTCGATTTGTCAATCTCATTGATTTGTCAATCTCATTGCCATCACCGTTGTCTCTCTTTCTGCAGTTCTCTTGTGTACAACACAAACAACAGCCATTTTTTCAGTGGTAAAGCTTTGTGGAATGTCACAAGACCCATGGCTTTCACCAATACCTTCAATTTTTCTGTGGTCATTTATAATGTCAGCATACCCACAGACGCTCTTCAATATTTTACTGTAAGTACACACCACCAGGTTTGACTCATCAAAGCTATTGTCCATAATTTGGTGTCTTGTCTTAAGATTTAATACAGAATCACATGAGATCTCTAAAGCTATCTGTTTAGTATTGTGAAATAATGTCTTGATTTGGTTTTAATTTAAGCAAATTGCTGTTGGCTTTGTAGATTCTCTGCAGAGGTTGTTTTGCTGAGATATGTTTTTCTAAATTCACTGTTTCTTTTGTCTTCTAAACGCTCTGAACTATTAGTTCGCAAGCTTGCCGATAAAACAAAGTTGATTTTTGATAATGAGGTGTTTTCAGTCATGCTTTCAGTAGTTGGAAATGTTTTGTTTTATTTCAGTGTCTCCCCCCCCTCCCCTCCCTTACCCCCACCCCTCTCCCCTTACCCCTATAGAAATGATTGTTTTATAATTGAAGGGGTCATTTAGAGAAAAATGCCAAAAACAATAGACTTAGGCACAAATGGCTGTGGGAATTCCAAGTTTCAAACGGCTATAAATGTGATGTGTTTTCATCATATCGCTTTCATACTTTTCTCGAAGCATGATTTCCTTTTCTTCCCTAGGATTATGTCTCTGTCTTGTTTTTCACGAAAATGGACATAGGCACACTATTTAAATGACCCTTTCAATTTCACCGTTGTGATTGGTACTAAGCTTTTGCAGCCACACACACATAATCCAAGTATTTCCCATTTTTAAAAATTTTAAAGGTTTTGTTCAGAATAGTCTTAGTTGGGTGTTAAATTTATCATTTTGCCCCCAATGTATAATTATTCACCTTTTGATTCTCTTGTCCCTGGAAAGGTTGAGAATTTCCACAAGCCTGTGATAATTCAACCCCAGCAGAATTTGGCAGCCTTCATGCTCAGTTTTCACCCAAACCAAACCCAGATCAGATATAGTACGGTGATCACAATTTGCACCAACGCTTCCATTTTTCACATCCCTCTTATTATATACAACGGGCTGATGAAGGTAAGCACCTGCACAGATCTGGACGTTTTTGTAGTTCAATTTAAGTTAACAAATGTATGCTAGTGTAAGCGGCTTTTTGTAATGGTCACCTTCCAGATCTCTCGCTCTCTCGTTACGAATAAATATAAAATGCTGCATTTGATTAAATTTGGTGAAATGTGTAATTTAAAATGTCTTGTCATTGATTTCTTGTCTCCATCTGTTATAGTTTTATGTATTTGTTATATGAATCATATTGGTGTTATGCTGTGGAAATTCTTCAAATTGGTTTATTTAGTATTTATCATTATACTATTAGTAACTATGTACCTTGGCCATTGAAATTACGTATTATATCTATTGATTAAGCTTTTACAAGGGTGATTTACTTTTTAATGTCCAGTTTATTTGATCTGATTTTCCCTACATCCACGACTAAGGTGATATTGGGGGTTTTAGTAGGATTTTAAAATTTTGTCTGGACTGCCCTGAAAACCACCAAGGGATCTTTAACCTGCACAGAGTGTTGTGATCAGCACTTGTTGATATCTCCTTTTGTCATCCGTCTCCTAATGGGACTAGGTGTCAATCCACCTACCTGGGTCAGGAGGGTCGGGTTCCCGGGAAAAAACTTTTCAACCCACGACCATTTGGTTGAGAGGCTAATACTTTACCGTTAGACCACCTAGTCCCCACGTCTATCTTGCCCGAAATTTATTTCACCATGGCTACTTTTTAAAATGTTTCTTTCAAAGAAAATATTCTATGAAAACAGTATAATTTGCTCCTGGAGATGTGGAATTGAAAGGGGAAAAGGAATCATACTTATTTCACTTCAGCGGAGTTGTTTCAATGCTATTTCACTGACGCCTTTTTTTATGACCAGTTAATTATACAAAATTATACTCTCATATTTATTGAGTCTTGACTCAAAATATTGATTTGAATTAACTTTCAGGTAATACATCATCGTCCGGAAAAATTTGAGGGTCAGCTGGATTTTGGTACGCTTGGTGTAGGGGAGAGAGTAAGCATGATTTTTACCATCAGAAATGATAATCCAATAGATGTGAGTACTGCAGTATGCTCAATCCATGTGGTTTTAACATGCAAGATGCAATATTCTTTCCATTCTACCTTCCAGTGTATGGATTAAGATGCAATACGAAATATAGAAATCAAAAGTTAAGAAATTTTAAAAGAAAGAAAAAAAGTAAAAAGAACCCAACAGCCAACAAGTGTGTGTTCAGAAGAAGAAAAAAAACTTCCTGACCTCCACAAAGGAGAAGGCTTGAAATGATTAAAAGAAATATTCTTTAATTTAATTTCATCTGATGGGCTAGGGAGGGTTAATGCGACAGTTGATGAGTAATCATTAGAATCAGTGTAAAAATAAGACTTAAAAGTTTGTGTTAGTTAAACAGACAGAGAGGATCATAAAAAGTAAATGTTTAAGTTTCTCGGCTTGATTTCATGAGTCTGCTTTATTTGTTTCAGGAATTGTTCCAAGGGGCTTTAGTAGCTATTTGGTTTTTGTTTACCGATGTTCAGTGTCGTTGTGACCGAAACTATCCACCGAGTCATTGTCTTAAATTGTTCAAAATTTCTTTCCTGTGTGATCCTCCAGATTGTGGTTGCCCGCTTTGAAACCAACATGACGTGGGCATCTGTAGAAATCCTTGGGATGGAAAAAGGCAATGGGACCACTCTCATTCGGAAGCATAATCAATCAGAAATAAACACAGACCCTGTAAGTTTTCCCAGTCTATTTTGATAGAGGAATGACGCTTTAAACCTGATGTGAACAGTAAAGTAAAGTCTAGCCCTGTACTCAGTGTCTTTTTCTTTCTTTCTTCCTCCTTTCTGTTTTTTTTCTTCTGACATCACATTGTGTGATGTCTGAGGTAACTTAGATCTAGATTCTAGATATTTCTCGTTTGTTGTCGGATCTAAGGGTTATACCGGAAACGTCACATGTTTGTTCTGTCTATATTAGTGGAGTTGTCACTTATTGTCATATTTCGCCTTCAATTGTGATATTTTACCATTACTTTCCATGCCGCCTTAATTCTGTCTGCTTGCAAAATGTGTGATTAGGAAAAGTTTTGGTAGCAATGAGTAGAGCAACAAGCTGCTGAAAATTAAAGACTTAAGGAAACAAAGAAAAAAGTTATGACGGTTCTCATCATCCAATTTTTGTTATTGAAAAAATGGAAATGAAGTTTGGTGGTGAAACAGCTGCTTGTATCAAAATATACTTCAAAACATTTTGTCATAGGATATATTTTTTTTTCTTTATATAATTCTCATACATTTTGTCATTGAATGTATAGATCTTTTCTTTGTATACTTCTCATTTATTTTGTCATTGAATAAATATTAATTATTTCTATATATAGATCTCATACCCTGTTCCACCTTGTCTTGTCTACAGTTGTATATCAAGCCTTATCACTATGCAGTGTTCAATGTTAACATCGTAGCGCCTGATAAGGAAGGGGCGTATGTAGCAGATATTTGGATGTTCACTCAGTTCCAGGACCTTTTTATTCCTATTGTTTTCCTCGTGCTGCCATTGGCAGTCTTCATGCCATTCCAGACAAATTTATCTTTGAAAAAGTGTACCCGGTAAGTTGTCCACACACCCGGCTTTTATACCACTCACAAAGCAACGCAGTTTGTACCATTCATGTATTAAGTTTAGCTGCTACTGAATTAAATATGCATAGTAGTTAGTTTTGTAAACTGAAAGCGTTATTGATACAAATCTTTGGCACATTTTTTTTTTTTTAAAGCTTTTGATAATTTTCGCATAGGTTTAACAAAAAAATTGGTAATCTTTTGTTTATCCGTGCAAGATAAGTGCATTTTTAGATTTAGAAGTGATATGAGACAAATTTGACTGTAATTAAACTCACAAATGAACAGACTTTCATTCAGTGTCACAGGAAACATAAATCCTTTTGTAAGAAAATCTACTTGTGGACATCAAGTCTCTTTGTTCTTATTTCCATGACAGGGTCGGGTACCGTACAAGGTACTGCAAATCCAAAGTACCTTTGACGACTACATGGAGGTCACGCAGGTCACTTTCCAACCTGCTGACACCAGATTTTATTTTGTACCTCAAAATGGCAACACTGTTCTCCTACAACCTCATGAGCAGAACATTGTAAGGAATTTGCTGTGTTTTTTGTGTGTGTGTGTGTGTGTGTGTGTGACCAGCTCAGTGCTGTCTTGTCCGGTCTTCCGTTTGGCTTTTGTTTTATTTTTTAGGTAGTGTGTCTTTGTAGAAAAGGGATAATAAATCTGCATAGGAGGAAATTGCATGGACCAATCCTGTTGGGGGGGGGGGGGGGTTGGCTTAGGAAGGCAGTTTTATGACAAATGAGACAAAACTCTTTTATTGCACTACTGGATTGGGCAGTTCTTTCCTTTGATATTGATACCATAACAAAGGCTCAGTATCGATTCTTTCATTTTATACGATTTTTTAAAAGAAACCTTATGGTTGTACCATAAAAGCTGGAAATGTTGTCTAAAGTATGTTGTTGGTACTCATTTTAAGTACCCCAAAGTTCTCTATCCGAAAAATCTACTTTTGATGAATTATTGTCAATATGAGCTAAGATCAGCCGAATATTACGGGAAACATTTTGCGCATCTGTCATAAGAAAAATGCCATCCAGACATGAGTATAAGGGATCTGGAGCAGTTGAAATAGGGTCGACATGAAGTATTTGATAGCCTCTCAAGATTGTATGATGTTTTAAAGTATTGTATTATTTTTTTTATAGGTGCAAAAAACATTAAAGTAACGGGGAAAAATTGTTAAAATGCGATTTTCTCAAAATGTTACTTTTTGACAGTGATATTCGATCTCCTTTTTTTTATGTATTGTGCGATTACCCCCAAAATTTATCTCTTGAAATTTTTTGCAAAACATTTTTTTGTGATTAAATTTGCCAAAAATAAAAAGTTCATAAAATCAAAACAGTTTAATTTATGAAAAAAAGCTACTGGGTGCAGCTAGATATTGAACCGAGTAATGTGTGCAAAGTTATAGCCAAATTTATTCATAACTGCAAAAGCTTATTTGAAATTAAGTTGTTATTTTCGCAATGAAAATAGACGATGGCGGCATTCCCATGGCAACCATATGATTAAAAAAGAACAAAACAACTTTTTCAGCTAATTTAGATATGTCGAGTGGTTAAAATTGTCTAAGTATTGTGAATCTGTGTAAGAGGGGTTATTAATCCTAATCTCCATAAAAAATTACTTGGCCAATCATGTTTAGATACAGCATGCTGTAACTTTATTATTATGATGTTTGTTATTCAAGCTTTCTCCGTTTTATTGCAAAATTTGATGTTTCACATTTTATAATACCCCTCCTTTTCAGGTTGGCAAGATTTACTTTGATGCAAAACAACATTGCAGAGAAGATTGCTATGTTGGATTGCCTACCATATCACCAGGTACGTTTATGACTCTCCTTGACTAATTCATTTGTACTTCAAGAATGCCTCAAAGCTAATGCTTTTGTGACTTAGTGATTCTCACGAAACGGACATCATCTTGGCAAAATAGTACTGAAAGCAAAGTACCAGGGCCTGAAGGTGTCAGGACAAGACCATAGAATCGTGTTCTTAACACCCGTTGACATTTTATCTTCTTTTTAATGCACAAGAATTACCCTCATTGGTAGATCTTCAGGTTCTTCTGTGATTGTGTGGTATTTGATATGGGTGATTGAAAGGTGCTACTGTAGCTCTTTTCCTTTCACTCTTTCAGATGCCTGTGGGCTGGCAGCTCCTACTTCATACCCTTTTTCTCTTTCACTTACCTTTCATTGCTGTTTCCTAAAAAAAATTAATTTCAAAAGCCCTAAAACAGATAACTTCAGACCATGAATAACAGTTTTTAAATTATCAAAATCGGTTGATAAATAAAAAGTTATGAATTTTACAATTATGTTTCCGCTTAAAAGTTTTGTTATGATTCAAAATGTGAAATTATGCCAATTTTACGAGGCTCTAGAATCCATAAAAATGGTATGAGCTTAAATACTTTACAAATTACACATAGAAAAGCAAAAAACCAATGAGACTGTTATCTTTCACATATTTATTGTGACACAGCACCAAAATAGAGAAAAAATACATTGTGCGACACATGATTTTGGTCAAAATTGTCAAAAAATGGCATTTTGGAGTACATAAACATGCCATAAATCATAGAAAGACCATGTATAATTTCCCTCAAATGCAGATATGGTGCCAGACAGTTAGCCCAATTTTTTCAGAGACATAGAAGAAATATTTTCTGAATTATTATACCACCAAACCGGGCAAAAAGCATAATTTGGGCTTCGGGAAGATATTTTGGCAAAATCAGGTTTTTCATCATAAAAACCTTAAATTAAAGTTAAATGGTAAGATACATCAATGAAATTTTGCATATTTATGCTTTGAGAGTCAAGACATACAATTCTGGTGTTTTAATTATGATAGGAACTAAATAAACAAAGTTGTGGGCAAAAATTAATAATTTCTGGGAAAATATTTTGGCAAAAATCGGGGTTTTCATCATTAAAATCTTAAATGGTAAGATACATCAATGAAACTTTGCATACTTATGCTTTGAGGGTCAAGAAATACATTTATGGTGTTATAATTATGATAGGAACTAAATCAACAGAGTTGTGGGCAAAAAATAGTAATTTACGCTTGGGAAAATATTTTGACAAAAATCAGGTTTTTCATCATAAAAATCTTAAACGCAAAGATACATCAATGAAACTTTGCATACTTATACTTATGCTTTGAGGGTCAAGAAATACAATTCTGGTGGGTTTAATCATAATAGGAACTAAATATACAGAGTTGCGGGCAAAAAATTAATAACTTCGTGAAAATATTTTGGCAAAAATCAGGTTTTTCATTATAAAAATGTTAAATGGTAAGATAAATCAATGAAACTTTGCCTACTTAGTACTTGTGTCTCTAAAAAAGAAAAACTTTAAATAATAATTATAAGAGTAAGAGCTAATAGGTCAACTGTTTGTCGCCTGCCTTATCTTTGTGTTGTGAAACTCAGCTGAAACCTGTGAGATCAGTTGTTGCAGTTGCAGACGATATGGCAGCTTTGGGTATGGTATATCCAGGGACGACGGCTCATAGTAGTAATAGAAATGTCTCTCAAAGTCGACAGCCGGATACACGACGCAAAATGAAAAGAAAGAATAAGGAATATATTAAATTTAGACAAAATTACACAAGCTCGAGGAACTCACAATTACATCATGTATATATAACAAAATTAAAATCATTCAATATTATCAATCAACAACTACATGTATACAGTGTATTGATGGTCCCTGTTACTTTTAAGCTTTTTTCATCCAAAAATATTTTCCTGTATCTTATCTGATTTCTTAAACTATCTGCGGTTCCATTTTTCCTTAAGTTATCCAAATCTTCTCTAGTCTTACACAATCCACCATCTGAAATAATTGCATCTAAAATGTCAGCTTTTTCTCTCCTATCTTTTAAATCTTTCTTACTCACATCTTTCTCTTATTCTCCTGCATTTTGTGTTTTACTTTCTCACGAACCTGGGCTTCACAATGTTTACTTTGTAACACTAAATTTTCTGAATTCTTTTTATGCCACTAAAATTGTATTTTGCTCTTTTCACGCAAACTACAAAAAATGTACAGTCTTATTATGCTTCCACATATTGATAGTGGACCTTAAGTGTAAATTAGCTCTTCCACGCTTATATGAGATTTGTCAGTCAAATTTTCAACAATGCAACAAGTCATATGATTAATATTTAAAAGAAAATAGAGGATATGAGATTTGATCCTATCCATTTTTGAATGAGAAACAAGATCTAAAATCATGATCTATGGGATATGAGATTTGTCCTTAAAGGGAAGGCAAATTTGCTTTCATAGATGGCGCGACGCGTTGATTCAACCAATCATGATTTTTGGACATGATAACCGGAAGGGACACTGTATTGAGTATATAATCCTTAGTCATTTTCAATCGGCAAAGATCGGATTTTCAAATAGGTCAACTTTCCGCAAGTCTATTTATAGATATCGGATATGAGATAGCACAGGAAAGCTCATTGTCCTTCAAAGCGAATAAGTTCAACAAGCAATTGGAGAAACACATGAATTTATCCTTCAAATGACAAGTGCCAGATCTATGGGATATGTTAGATTTGTCCTTCTAAAATGACAAGTCCATGATCTATGGGATATGAGATTTGTCCTTCAAATGACATTTGTCTATGGGTCAAATGGTGTGGATGGGGAATTTTCCTTCAAAAAACAAGTCCACATCCATGATCATGATCTATGGGATATGAGATTTGTCCTTCAAATGACAAGTCCATGATCTATGGGATATGAGATTTGTCCTTCAAATGACAAGTCCATGATCTATGGGATATGAGATTTGTCCTTCAAATGACAAGTCCATGATCTATGGGATATGAGATTTGTCCTTCAAATGACAAGTCCATGATCTATGGGATATGAGATTTGTCCTTCAAATGACAAGTCCATGATCTATGGGATATGAGATTTGTCCTTCAAATGACAAGTCCATGATCTATGGGATATGAGATTTGTCCTTCAAATGACAAGTCCATGATCTATGGGATATGAGATTTGTCCTTCAAATGACAAGTCCATGATCTATGGGATATGAGATTTGTCCTTCAAATGACAAGTCCATGATCTATGGGATATGAGATTTGTCCTTCAAATGACAAGTCCATGATCTATGGGATATGAGATTTGTCCTTCAAATGATCAAATGTGCACTTCTTTCATGTCTTTATCAAAATTGAAGAATTGATTCAAAGAAAGACTCCACGATCTAGACACAGATTTCTGTTTTTCGTCCCGCCCTTGGAAACTCTAACTTCGTATGTCAAGGAGTAGACTTGTTTAATTCTTTTCTCTCTCGTTTTCTTTTTGTATTCTTTTTGTGTGTAGGTGGGGGGAGGGTGATGGGGTGATGTTTATTATTTTGTTTTTCAATGGTGCTTTCTTATTCATTCTTATTATTTTGAATTTCCGTGTTCGGTTGTCATTCGTGTGAAACATTGTCTTGGAGCTTTTTGAGTAAGAAAAGATCTGGACTTTCTAATATAATTTTATTTGGTTGTAATAGTACTGTACTGTGTCCGTTTTCCACAGGGCCAATGTGACCATAGAGCTGGACACCAATCAAGTTCGGGATTTCTATTTTCTGCCCAAGCCCACCTCCAGTGGCCGTCATTGGTCAGGAGTTCGAAACTCAAATATCCGTTGACTCAGATTGGCAATATATCTGTAAGTTCACTGACTGTCTTGCTTCTTTTCTTTGTCTTTTTTTGTGTTTTTTTTTTGTCTTCTCATTTATTTTTGTTCACTATTTCTTGGAAAGTAGTCGCCTAATGGTTATGCTGACAGCTTTGGCATCATGCAGTTCTGGCCTGGCGTATCCCGCTTTTTTTTTTTTTATAGCGTGAAGCAGAACAGGTGCCATTAATCACCTGCTGGACAGGACGTTAGCCTGGCAGAGGTTTTACTCCCAAACTGGTGCTGGTACTCATTTGCACCTGAATCGAGTGGGGAAAATATGTGTTCAGTGTCTTACCAGAGGCACGTAAAGCTGGATGTAGCATTGCTAGGATTCAAACCCAGGACCTCATGATCCCAAGCCTGGCAACCTACTAACCCATAGGCTGCCAATGACACTTAAATGCGTTGTAATGGAACTCAGCTTCTCTGATTTGGATAAGATGCTAACATGGTCTTATATCTGTACCCTTGATAGACATGCTGGAGCAGAGATCACGCTTGATTAAACCATTGCTCCAGAATGAATGCAGGTGGTTTGCGGGTGCTTCCGTAGGCTCTACTTCTTTCCTTTCCTTCTTCTACTTACTGTTTCCTCTCAATTCATTTTGAGATCACCGCAAATGGTGGACGAGGTAAATTTCAATTTAAACAACCAAAACAGAATGAACAGTGATCACTATACGTAATCCATATTATTTCTCATTAGAAGACGTGTGAGGCAAGGGTGGGATATGTTATATATGAATGCAATTCAACTGATTTATTTCTTACACTTGTTTCTTCAAGTTGCGTAACTTCTGAACAGTTGTCAGTATTTTAATCGTGTGCGTTGCTTTGAATAAACTGATACTCGTGGCAATAGCTGTGTAATACTGTGTGGTCTGAATACTTAGGTCAAAGAAAGGCTTATTCCTGACATTCTCTTTTCTTGTTTCCTCAGATATCAGACTTTATCGTTGAAAATCCAGGAGATGAGCCTGTTTTAGTTCAGGTGTTACCACTCTCTTTGTATCCAAATACTCAAACAGTTATTGACCTCTTAGGGGACCGGTGAGTCATATTTCCTTTTCCTGTGACTTCAACGTAAGCTATTTATGTAGTTGACAATGTTAGTACTACATCATTTAGTACATCATAATTAAGTTAAGAAGTTACCACAGGGATATTCTATGCCATGATATTACTGTGCTCTCAGGATGAACAACATTTCAGAGCAATCAGATAACAGATTATACAAAGACTCAGCATGACTGTTTGTAGTGCCTTCATAATCGGTTTAAATCAGTGATTTCCACCATTTTCATCACATGGATTCATGTAAGAAGGGAAATCCTGGACTGGCTATGGAATCTGAATTTCCTTTGGGTAGTTATCTTACTTTCTTATAAAGTGATGTAAACTAAGTCCCATGCTGATGAGTTGAGCGAAGGGTAAGTAAGAGTTGAGTCCTGATGTTTCCAGGCATACGGCATGTTGGGGAAGTTTACCATTGTTTTTCACACCGCCCTTACTTTCACCCAGTCTGGATAGACCTAGCTTCTTTCTTCTGCTGGCAGTTACAATTCATTACAGCTGGTTGGGCTAGGAAAGTTTAAAATAAAATTGACTGGTTGTCAATCTCTCCATACGCATCATGTGGTGCTTTTCTTCACTTTTATTCATAGCGGCCTGCGAGTTATTTAACATTTTTTAACCCAGCTGTTTTTGGGTCAAACACAGGTATTTTAAATTTTGGTAAATAATGGAAGCGCAGAAAGCTGCCCCCCCCCCCCCCCCCCCCCCCCAACTTGAGGCAAATAGTGAAATAAATTCACAAGAAGTATAAAATCTATCCTATCCGTTGCTATTGCATGATGACCGTTTGCAGAGTATTTTTTGCTTCATATAATAAGGTGTTAGTTTAATTGTTTTAATTTTATCACTCATTTATCTTTTGAAAACATCAATTGTATAACAACATAATGCCTATGTTAGATCTTATTGTAGTAGGAATGCCTAAGTTTAAGTCAGGGTTTCTTGAATGTTATTATTTCATTATTTTTAAAACCCTAAAAGGGTGGTAACATCAAGTGTGTATCAATATTTATAGTAAAATTCTTTGAAAATGAAAGGAAGTTTTTTGTTTTGTTTTTCTCAAAATGCCCAATTCTGATTTAGGCACTTATAATGTTATACGTCTGATTACATCAAATCTGTAATGAGCTTATAATGTTATACGTCTGATTACATCAAATCTGTAATGAGCTTATAATGTTATACGTCTGATTACATCAAATCTGTAATAATCTTATAATGTTATACGTCTGATTACATCAAATCTGTAATGAGCTTATAATGTTATATGTCTGATTACATCAAATCTGTGATGAGAGTGTTTTCCATGTCTTTGTATTTTTACTCTGTTGCAGGCTGACACCAGATTTACCAGATTTTTTTGACAGCGATGACAACCAGTCATTTGTACTGTATGACTTAGAGCCTTCAGCGGTGAGTTTTTAGACTTTTTTTAATGTTTTTAATTTCATGAGATACTGGAAGCCTTTCTGAGTTTTTACCATGGCTTTTTTAGGGGCTTTGGGTATTTGTTTGTTTGTTAACAATCCTGTCTTGTCTGGCTCACCCACCATGTAGAGTTAAAATGAACGGAGGATGTGTTGAGTGTCTGCCAGCAAGTCCCAACTCCCTACTGTGATCAGTGGTTCCTGAGAATCAAAGTAGATCCCCCCTCCCCTACCATAATAGAGATAACACATCTATAGCGTATACCCATGAATTAAATGCATACTATATGCGCAATATCAACAGGCATTAATGTGCATTGAAATGTTTGGTACCCTCCCCCTACCATAATAGAGATAACACATCTATAGCGCATACCCATGAATTAAATGCATACTATATGCGCAATATCAACAGGCATTAATGTGCATTGAAATGTTTGGTGTAATGAATGGCGGTGTGCATTTCTGAAAACATGGTGTTTTAGTTTACTTTTGAAAATGTTGAAATACACCAATAGATGTGTTTCTTTTAATGCTCTACATTAAGGAAAACCTTTTGAGGCTAAAAATAGTTAAACCCATTTTGTAAGTTTTTCTGATGACTGTTTTGTTGTTTATGACAGAGAAAATCTGACAGCACGTCCAACGTTTTTACAGCATCGGAAAATGGTGGAAACGAGTCTAGGTGTCACGCCACACAAACAGACATTAGCGGCTGTCCTGCAAGCCGGTGGTAAAATCAAAGTCAGGGTCGCATTCAAACCAAAAGATGACATTCCAAGATCATCTTTGATAATTATAAGGTAGGACGATCAATGGTGTTCATTAAGTTACCTTATCCTCATGTAGGATTATCTGCTTTAGGCCTTCAAAATTATGTCTGTGTTTTAAAGATCTAAGAAGCATCTTCAAGGAAGAGATGTGAAGCAGTTGATGACTTTGTTTGCTGTGGAGATTAAATTATCCTTTGTTCTACATTTGATGCTTTCATAAGAATAATTAAGGTATATCACTTTCACCGAACATAAAGACAGATTGATTTATCTTCCTCTTGTTAATTTCCTTACCCGTTTTCCTTTACATTTCCTGTCTAGAAATAACTTGACAATTGTGGATGCGGTTGTTGTACAAGGTGAAGGACGTCGTGGGGAGATGCAGCTCAGCAATCGGAGACCCGGTTCCCACTCAGCCTTGACCTTTGAGCTGACAGAAAAACATTTAAAGAATTGTGATAGTAAGTCTTGAAAGCTTTTTTTACTCATGCTATTGAGATTCATCCAAATATTACAGACACACTGCCACTAAACTTTGTGATCACCTCAAAAATTAAATCCCCGCTTTGGAAATGTGAATCAAATCTTAAGAGTATTGCTGTTGCCTTTTTGTAATTTACCCGTTCTTTGGTAGGTGAAACTTGTGGGTACTCTGGTTAAAAAGAATTTGCTTGAATTGTGTAAGAGCAAAAAGTGTATCAAGAACACCATGAATTTTGTCTCCCAGACAAGCAAAAATAAGATTGTGGGTCCATTTTGACATTTGTTAACTCAAAGTAAAAATATTTTGTTCTTTAAGATCATTTACATTATTAAGTGCTTGCTTTTGTACAGTTCGGATGTTCTTATTATATTATATTGTAAATGACAGAATTTTAAGAGATTTGTCTACGCTGAAGAGAGTGGCTTACCTTTGAAATGCTTATCAGTTCTTCAATCCTGTGCTAAGTCTGAACTTATATTTGTGTTGTTTATCTGCAGTCTCTGAAAGAAAAAATAGCAGGCTCAGTATGCCTCCGAACTTTACAGTGCGGCGTTCCTTCACTCTGCGCAACACTGGTGATCTCCCATTTACATTCATGGCTTTAGCATCAGTGATTCACTTTGCGAAGGCTATGGATTCAAGGTGCTAGAATGTTCCGGCTTTGAGATGTTACCAAATTCAAGTCGCAAAGTCAACATAGCGTAAGTAATCTGATCTGAATTTGAATTAGCGAACCCTACCCGGGAAATAGAATGACTTAACAAGAAATTTTGGATGAAAGTTTGTTTCATGTAGCATTGCGGTACTTATTCTTAAATTCAATATTATCCTTATTTTTTCCCCTTTTCTTTCTCCCTCCTCCATGTCCTGGCCCCGACACAGTTTTACCCCTGACTTCACAATGTCTCAAATCCAACGCATGCTGACTGTACACACTAGCCTGGGCCCGCCTGCCAACAAGGCCAACTACTCTCTCCAAGCCATGGTTCCGTACGATCTCTTGTCACACTGCACGGCCGCCCTGCCACGGCCAAACTGGGAACCCCGCTTTACTACTTCGTCATTCTCTTCATGGGCTTCCTGTGCTGCATTTGCATGGTCTCTGCCTACTGTGAGTCCAACAAAGTGTTAGCGGATTACCTGCGGAAGCGGTCCAAGATGAGCAACGCCACTCAGACATTTGAAAAGACCAAGGTCTTTGATTTAAAGAGCTGCAATAACATGATGAGCAGCAGTTTACAAAATTCTTCTCAACAATCGTTAACTGCGCCTGTACTCCTCTTTAGGGAAACTGTATGCTGCTAATACGTCACTTTCAAACGGCAAAACTTCTGGTTTCATGAACAGTCACGACGATGTTGGCAGAGAGCGATCAGGCTCTGGTAATTCCCAGAACGGCAATAGTTTCCTACATCAACAACAACCGTCTACAACTACAGTCAACGGTAGTAGAAGGAGGTCTTTTTTAGCATCATCTCTCATATCATCAAGTCTTTCGCAGTATTCCGATTTTTTATGCACGCAAAAAGTCTCACCACCCTGTTCAGGAAAAGACACCGTTACCCGATCCTGTTACTTCACAGCAGAGTCCTGTGGCAAAAACAAGGCTCGGGAAATTCATCATTGCAGAACCAAGACTCAAATCCTGAAAACCCGGTCAGCAGAGTTGCAGCTGCCACGCCACAGACGACGGATACCACAATACTCCCTGAGAAATCCATTCTAACGGCTCTAGCGTCTCGGTACGATCTCGCAAAGGCAGGCTGAACCACCGCAAACAAATTGTTCCCGACAGTAGTGCAGGTGATACCCCTGTGCCTTCGGAGACGACACGCAGAAATTCTTCAACCAGGAAAGATCCTTCACTCCTCGAATTTACGGAAAAGAAAGGTTCTGTGTCAGCAATTGACGACTTTGAGGAAAGTCCAGTGACAAAAACACACTCTTCCATCTCTGACAACATTGATGGGCTAGATGACTTTGACTTGAAAGATATTAGCAACACTATTAAACCTGGTGAGTTACACTTAGTTTCTATCTTCGTACCATTGAAATGTAACATCCTTGTTACATCATCGGTGTTCTGTTCTGTGAGTGGTTGGCCGATTCTACTTATAGGCCCTACTTCTTCCCTATCGCTCTTGTACTTATCTGTCACTTTCATCTTACTGTTTCATCTTAATTCACCCTGAGATCACTGCAAATAGTGGACGGGGTAAATTTCAATTAAAGAAACAAATTCATCAGTGTGTTCTACTTCCACTTCATGTTGTCACCAGTTCATACGGCTGCTTGGTAAGCCTTGGTGGTAGATACTGATTTTGCCTGCAACGTAATAATAATAACATTGAACATATTATATCTACAACGCAGTCTTCCAGGGAATGGGACGCTTCATGTAGATAGAAGAATTATACGACACTTGTCCTCCACTAGCGCTTAAAATTAGACGATGAATCCACTTTCGTAGTCCTAAGAGGAAGTGAATTCCAGATGGTTGGTCCAAAATGAGAACAGGATCTGGTTCATATAAATTTGTGTTTTCTGCAATGTTGGTAGCATACTATGGTCTGCATGCAAGCTTCTTTGTAGTCTTGAAAGTACTATGCTCTAAGGAACATTGGTTCTTTCCCAGCCTTCGAGATTCTGGTAATGTTCATCTTATCTAATTTATGTACATGAATAGAAATACTACTACAGGGAAACTGAATAGATCTTATCTATCCTCCTTTGGGTTTCCACCCCTCTATATTTACAGAAAGCTTTATGGAATTATAATCACTAAATGCAAAGTGAATTTTCTTTGTGTCTAAAGAAATCTTGTAGTCTCCTTGAAGCGTTTCATTCTTAGATCTCTGATCTGTCGGAATGTGATAAATATCGTCCATTTGTAAACTGTACACAGGATCTTGAGTCTTGAGCACTAAAGAAAAACGTTTATTTTTGTTTCGAGATGATTATTTTGAACAAGCAAAGATAGGATGTGAATCTACTATTTTTCTTGCTTCATGTATAATTTCCTATCAACGAGATCAAGAGTTTTTTTGTTGTTATTGAAAGACTTGTATTAATGATTTTTATTTCACCTTGGCACCTTGACGATATAAATTGTTTTCATGTTTGCTTACATGAGATATTAAACCATTCATTTGGCAACTAATTTCAGTCAAGCAACGCTCAAGTAAGAAGAGAAACCAGAAATGGAAATCTGAATCAACCAATGAAAAACTTACTCTGTCTCGAGACAATTCCCTCCCTGACGAAGCTGACGAGGTGTCATCCACTACTACAGAGTCATCTGGTGGAGATATGGAAGACAAGGTAACGGCAATGTTGACAATCTGTATGGTATCCCTTAGCTGCCAACCAGTACGTATATATATGATATGGAAGACAAGGTGATAGCAATGTTGGCAATGCATATGGTATCCCTTAGCTGCCAACCAGTACGTATATATATGATATGGAAGACAAGGTGATAGCAATGTTGGCAATGCATATGGTATCCCTTAGCTGCCAACTAGTACGTATATTAATGATATGGAAGACAAGGTAACGGCAATATTGACAATGCGTATGGTATCCCCTAGCTGCCAACCAGTACGTATATATATATATATATATATATATATATATATATATATATATATATATATATGATATGATATGGAAAACAAGGTAACGGCAATGTTGGCAATATATGTGATATCGAATTCTCTATATCTCCATGTCCTTCTTTAGATAATAAAAACCATAATTATTTTTAGGATTTTACTATTATTGTTTATTGTTTCTTTCTATAAAAGAGATGTGGAGATTCTTAATTCAAACAAGCAAGTTCATTCGTATTTATTAGTCAAAACTTTTAACCCTCACGTCTTTCAAAAAAGTTTTCCTCCTAATTTGGTAAAGCTGATGGGTCTTGTCTCTTTCCTTTCGCTCTTTCATTTTTCTTTGATCTTTCTGTGTCATCTTAATTCACCCTAAGATCAATGCATATGGTGGTCGGCGTGAAATTCAATGAAACAAAACAAATTCAGTCTTTTGTTTTTCTTTCATCTTGCTGTTTCTCCCTTAATTCAGCCTGAGATCAACACATGTGGTGGTTGGGGTTAAAAATTTCAATGAAAACAAAATTCTCCCGCTAATTTATCATCTCAATGATTGCCTTGCAGTCGTCAGTTTGCCCGACACTGGGACGGACGTCACAACTCTGACCGCGGACATGGCGTACTCTGGAGCCGGTGGCAAGAAATGGAAGAAGAATGGCGGCAAGCAGATGGAGCGCCTGGTGGTGGCACACACGGAGACGAACCCATCGACGACGACTCCAACTTTGAAGTGACGTCCAAGTCAAAGGCACATCGTAAAATCCGCACTGACAAGGAGACCTACGGTGGGGACATCATGAAGCCAGAGTGAGTGGGTGTGGCCTTCATTCTGACAACTCTTAGTAGTGTTTTTTTTTCTTCCTTTGTTCAATTTGTATATGAAAAGACAATGGGAAGAACATGTTATGAGTCACTGGAAATCTTTTCTGCAAAAAACCCCAAAACAAACGAATTAAAGAAATTCTTTGATGAGCAACCAATTAAAGAGTTTTTTTATGTTCATACCGATTATTTTTATAGGGGACATAACCAGTGATTTTTAACAATTGACTCTGAACCTGTTTCCATTTAACTCTTTATGTTATTTACCAACACATTTATCATTGTTTAGGATTACTCACACAACTGTTGTCCAGTCCTTGATATATGATTGATGTTGGGTTTTTCTCCATTTACTGTCAGTCGTATCTTTTGATTTTTCATTTCATTCTCTTATCATCTTTTTATTTATTTGAATCTTGAGATCACTGCTTATGGTGTCTAAAGTTGACTGTATCACCCTCTTCGTACAATTGCATTGTTGTCTTGCTCAAGATAGTAACATTTTAGTGGAACACTCCATGAGATGTTGGAAACAGAGGCTGTCCATATAGCCTTCTCGCTCTTTCTCTCTTCTGTTTTTTAAAACTCTTTTCCTGTCTTCTCTGAACAAATAAAACAGCCAGGAAAAACGAAGAAAGAGATAAGTACACCTGTATGCCGAGATGCACATTGTCATTTGAAGTTCGAATGTACTGATAGATGTTAGATAGGGTTGGCTTATAATGCTGATCAAGCTTGTTTTAGCAGCTTGAATCAACTGTGAATGCTAGAATTGTGAGTGTCCCGTGTAGAGAAAATAAATTGCGCTGTACTAAATTAAGTGTTTGATATCTCAATCATCAGCACCTACGACCTTCCCTACACTATGGGCAAGGAGAAAGACAAGCCTGAAGGCAACAGCATCAAGAAAACCAAGAGGGGCAAGAAAACTGCTAAAGGTGAGAAGTGTAGCCATGTCACCCCAGCTTGTAATGTAGCCATGTCATTCTCGTTGTGTCCATCAATACTTGAGAGAGTCAGTTTTGCCTTCAATGCATCAGCATCAGATTGGTCGTGACGATTGTACATGCACGACTTTTAAAACTCTTAAACTCTGAAAGAATTTTTCAGTATCTCTACTTTTCCTTCTTTTTTAAATTTACACCATGGGTTTTGCATCTGTGTCTTGTGTTGGGTTTTTATTTGTTGGTATTTTATGTATTTCATGCCGATAATTTGTTACATTTCGTTTAATTCATCCGTATTGCATTTGTGACTTTTTGCTGCCTCAATGCAGTTTAAAACCTTTATCATAGGAAATTGTAACTGTTTGATGTTGTAATTCATTAGTGCTTTATGTGACCTTGAGTGTAAGTCCATTTTTTGTTTTGTTACTTCTTTTTCTTTGTTTTCATTTAAAACTTCAGTTGTAATTATTTGA
Organism: Doris montereyensis; assembly: GCA_037039925.1. NCBI lineage: Eukaryota > Metazoa > Mollusca > Gastropoda > Nudibranchia > Dorididae > Doris > Doris montereyensis. The sequence continues at coordinate 116,805 of JAXRKP010001019.1, forward strand.
ATTTGAACAGAAAATAATACTGTTGAATACTATTAGTGCCTTTTTATGTTGTTGCTATTTTACGCTTGTAAATTTATGATAGCTGTATCAGAAGGTCAAAGAATTTCTATTTCAATTTGAAAACGAATCCCCCTCTCTTGATGAAATGATATCCTCCATAATAATCTTCTGAGTCAACGTTGCATGCAAAAGTGTTTGGAAGCTTCCTAGAGGCTTCATGTTCTTGTGTAGGGCTACTGGGCTGCTAATGAGGTCTCAGTCGTGTGAGCGACACGAATGCGGAGCTCTGGTATCAACGCTATGTAATTTTCCCACCCAAATTTGAAGTCTCACAAAAATTACCAAACCCATCGTTAGCAGTAATGTTGCCTCTAACCACACATTTTTTATATTTGTGCTGTAGGTATTTTCTAGTGTACCTCTGACCAATAAGATAACTGATTAAAAAAAAAAAGCTTATTTTTCAACTTTTAATTATTTAACTGAAAGACTTGTTCAAATACTCAGGGTAACCGATTTATATAAAAACATGTTTTTCAGTTTTGAATTATTTAACAGAGATTTTTTACAAATACTCTTGAGACTCTGTGAAACGTGTTTCTTTGGAATGCCTGTTATTGTCATCCCATAACTATTGGCAGCCCTGTAGCAACCTTTAGATGGCGTGTTACTGTAACAGGGAATGGTTTGGTTGAAGTTTGGTGCACTTTGTCTAAAGCATGGTTTGTGTGTTTATGGGCTGCTTGAACGAGTCATGGGAAACACAGCGTAGAAAGGGATAGAAAGATGCGGTGCCGTTCAAATGTAACAGTTATGTCTGATCTTGAAATCTGTTTTCTTTGTTAAATCACTGTTGTGAAGATGATATTTGTTCATGTGTAGATATATATGTATGTACACATTCTTTATTTCAATACATTCTTTATTACTCTTGTTTGTGTTCAATTTACTGTTGTTTCTCATCTTAGTACTTAAAACATCGTTATTCCTCATATTAAGTGTGCCGGCATACACATTACTGGTAGGGCCCTTTTCTTTCCTTTCACTCTTTCACACGTCCTTCATCTTGCTGTTGATATAATGGATGGGGTTATTGACAACAAAATGGATATAGTTTTTATTAGCTTAATATTTCTTGTTTCAATCATTTATTTTACTATTTGAAGCTTAAAATTATTTTCTTTTGAATCTGATGGGTGTAACTCACTCTCTCTTCTCCCCTGGGCCCTTTTGTTTTAAAGTTATTTTGCTATTACCCATTCTGAGCACTTTCTTAACACCTCAGTTTAAATCTGGGTAGCAAGCATTTAAAGTTGATTGTCACAGGGGACGAATAATTATAGACGTATGATATAGATATTAAAACCCCATTGGGATGACGAAGAGACAAATTCAATAGCATGATCTTCCCACCAAGAGAAAAGAACAATTCGAAACTTTGTGTCTTTCATTTTTTTTCTTCTCTTTATGTATTCTCTCATAGAGATGTCGTTAGCTCAGTCAGTTGTGTGTCTGACTACTTCCCAGGAGGCCAGTTTGATTCCCAGTTCGGGCAAACAAAATTTTCCTGGCCTTCCTGTATCCCCAGGAGGGAAATAGGTCACTAGGTCTGTTCAGAGTCGGGAAAGTAAACAGGGCGTGGATAGCAATGGCAAACTACCACATGATGCCGTATGCCTAGAAACATCAGACCTGTACGCTTGGTTACGACTGGTTACAACTGGTTACAACTGGTTACGACTGGTTACGACTGGTTACAACTGGTTATGACTGGTTACAACTGGTTACGACTGGTTACAACTGGTTATGACTGGTTACAACTGGTTACGACTGGTTACAACTGGTTATGACTGGTTACAACTGGTTACAACTGGTTACGACTGGTTACGACTGGTTACAACTGGTTACAACTGGTTACAACTGGTTACAACTGGTTACAACTGGTTACAACTGGTTACAACTAGGCTTGTCTCTGATTATGGGACTTTATTCCCTACTTTATTACCTTGTGTCTGATTATAGGACTTTATTCCCTACTTTATTACCCTGTGTCTGATTATAGGACTTTATTCCCTACTTTATTACCCTGTGTCTGATTATAGGACTTTATTCCCTACTTTATTACCCTGTGTCTGATTATAGGACTTTATTCCCTACTTTATTACCCTGTGTCTGATTATAGGACTTTATTCTCTACTTTATTACCTTGTGTCTGATTATAGGACTTTATGCCCTACTTTATTACCTTGTGTCTGATTATGGGACTTTATTCCCTACTTTATTACTCTGTGTCTGATTATGGGACTTTATGCCCTACTTTATTACCCTGTGTCTGATTATGGGACTTTATGCCCTACTTTATTACCTTGTGTCTGATTATGGGACTTTATGCCCTACTTTATTACCTTGTGTCTGATTATAGGACTTTATGCCCTACTTTATTACCCTGTGTCTGATTATGGGACTTTATTCCCTACTTTATTACCTTGTGTCTGATTATGGGACTTTATTCCCTACTTTATTACCTTGTGTCCGTCTTGTCTTTGTCCCTACGGGGTTCTTACACTTTGAAGTACAGGTGGGCTAACGCACTTTAGAAAAAAAAACAAATTCAGATTTTATCGTAGAAAATAAACGTGGGCGTTTCTCTCTCCTTGGGAGAAGTTTCATTTCACTAGCTTTTCTATTAGTTTCATTGTAGGTGATAATAATTGTCCTGTGTGTCCATGATAACCAAAACGTTCCATAAACATGGCGACTGACTCAGATTTGTGGGTGGTGGCAGGTGATGCTGGTAGGACCAACTTCTTTCCTTTCATTTTCACTCTATTACCTATCTTTTTTCTTGCTTCCTCTTATTACACCTTGAGATCACTAAGTATGGTAGACGGGTAAATTTCTAAGAAGCAAACAAAGCCTCAGACTAAGCAAGCTCACAACTTTGTCGACAAAATTAACGGATCATGAGACCAAAGGTGGTGTGTCAGTTAATTTTTGGCTTGCATCTGTTTCTAGCGAATTGTGTTAGGCTTCATTATTATGCCACTAGTTTTAATGCAAGAAGATTTTTAGTTTTATAGAAAATGAATGAAATTGCTTGAAAGCATGTCAGGGATAGCCCATTACACCTTTACTTAGAAGTTGATAGATTTGATGAGATAGCCCATTACACCTTTACTTAGAAGTTGATAGATTT
>JAXRKP010001019.1:122500-147500 GCA_037039925.1 Doris montereyensis
TGTAATGGAAATTGGCAGATGCTTTGTAGGTGTGAAGAATGCAACAGTCTGCTTTTAATGGCATTTTTGGGCATTTTTGGATATATTTATGCTTTTGTGTATTCGGATTTGAGATTTTTCATATTTTACAGTATTCCTTTCTCTTCCTGCCTGTAAGAGGAGGCAGTTTCTGAATCTGTAGGCTTTGAGCATTGCATATACAGTGGTAGTGGTAGTGGTCTAAGAACATACACACACACACTTTGGGATATTGAAGAATGGTGCTAGTAGTAGTAGTAGGCAGACCGTGGCTGTTAGTGGTGGGAGCATTGCACAGACAATGGCCATCCGTGTCGACCTGACAGCGATCAATAAATCAATGAATGTTTCCTCATTCACCAACGCCACATGTCTTGGACAGGCAGCTTTGATTTCAATGAGAACAATTCACCTCAATTGTTTTGGCAACATACAAGCATATTTAGACCATTGTTCATGTTTGGGCAACATTGTACATCATGACATCTCACTGTCTAGCAGGTAGAGTAAGACTCACTGTTAATGGCCTATGCTAGATGAAGACCATTGTTTGTTTGCCAGAGGGGGATGTAATTGATACCTTGCAGTCTGACACGTAGAGAGAGTTCACTATGACACTTATTTATTACAGTTGAATCTACACATCTGGCTAAAGTGAAATGCCTTCATGCTCGAAATTCATAAAAGAAAATGAAACCCATCTGTCTTGACAACTTTGACACGTTAGAAGTCTGTCAAGAATGGCGATGTTGGCCATTCTGGGCGTATTGATAAGGGGCCAATTTATAAAGAAAGAAAAAAACTGTTTTCTGAGAGTAGGTACTGGCAGGTAAATCTTGCTGTTAGACGGCATGTTCTTAAACCACTACCACTGTGTATAACATGTAATCACACTCACACCATGTAGAGCTAAATTTTCTTGGTCACCTGTATATATTATGTGTTGAGGCTTTCAAATTTATATAAGACACTGAACTGTTGTAAAGTTGTTGTTTTTTTTTAAGTAATATTATGACGTCATTATTAGACTTTTCTGGGATGAGGTTTATAATAATATATAGAGTTACGTGATCATTTCTTTTTCTTCTTCTTAGTTACTAACTCAATTCTTGAGTATAAATGGGAGTTTGCATTATTTTGAATTTAACCAGGGTTAATCAAATTTTTTATTTTTAAAATGATGGTATTTGATTTTCTGTTATGAAGTTTTCATTGCTTCATTTATTTTCTGTTTGTCTTCTGTACTAGGCTAGGATGGATGCAAATGACAATCAGTGTTTGAGCATAAGCTTATGTACGTTTGACAGCCTGTTCTATTTGTTGTATTGAGTTGAAAGTCATCTTAAAGGCGAAGGTAAAGGCAGCGTGGAAAGCAATGGCAAACTACCACATTATGCCATGTGCCTAGAAAAAATCAAGACTCTACTCCTGATTATGCTATGCTCGACTCTGAGCTCCTGATTATGCTATACTCGACTCTGTGGGACTTTATTTTTGGTAGAACAAAAATTTGGCCATTTTTAGCTTTCAAGACAACAATATGTACTTCATTCTTGTCTGCTTGAAAATTTCTCCTTAAAAAAAAAAAGAAGAAAATACAACCCAACCCAGTGATTGGTACAACAGAAGTAATGGTTGACCTGAAGTGTTTCGGACATCATTTGCACCATGGGGAAATCAATACAACCCAACCCATTGATTGGTACAACAGAAGTAATGATTGACCTGAAGTGATTCTGACATCATTTGCGCCATGGGAAATCAACACAACCCAGTGATTGGTACAACAGAAGTAATGATTGACCTGAAGTGATTCTGACATTTGCACCAGGGGGAAATCAACACAACCCAGTGATTTGTACAACGGAAGTAATGGTTGACCTGAAGTGTTTCAGACATCATTTGCACCATGGGGAAATCAATACAACCCATTGATTGGTACAACAGAAGTAATGATTGACCTGAAGTGTTTCAGACATCATTTGCACCATGGGGAAATCAATACAACCAACCCATTGATTGGTACAACAGAAGTAATGGTTGACCTGAAGTGTTTCTGACATCATTTGCACCATGGGAAATCAATACAACCCAACCCATTTATTGGTACAACAGAAGTAATGGTTGACCTGAAGTGTTTCAGACATCATTTGCACCATGGGGAAACCAATACAACCAACCCAGTGATTGGTACAAAAGAAGTAATGGTTGACCTGAAGTGTTTCAGACATCATTTGCACCATTGGGGAAATCAACACAACCCAGTGATTGGTACAACAGAAGTAATGGTTGACCTGAAGTGATTCAGACATCATTTGCACTATGAAATCAATACAACCCAGTGGTACAACAGATAATGGTACAATTCAGACAAGCAATGGTTGACAGAAGTAATGGTTGACCTGAAGTGATTCAGACATCATTTGTACTATGGGGAAATCAATACAACCCAGTGATTGGTACAACAGAAGTAATGGTTGACCTGAAGTGTTTCAGACATCATTTGCACCATGGGGAAATCAATACAACCCAACCCATTGATTTGTACAACAGAAGTAATGTTTGACCTGAAGTGATTCAGACATCATTTGCACCATGGGGAAATCAATACAACCCATTTATTGGTACAACCGAAGTAATGGTTGACCTGAAGTGATTCAGACATCATTTGCACCATAGGAAATCAATACAACCCATTTATTGGTACAACCCATTTATTTACAACCGAAGTAATGGTTGACCTGAAGTGTTTCTGACATAATTTGCACCATGGAAATCAACAATTACAGTCATGATTACAGAATTCCATCTGTCTTAACTCTGATATTTGGGAAATACAGTCTACGCTACAAATAGAATCGAAATTCAAAATTTATTTCAACTTAATTATTTTTTTATCGTTTAGACACTCTTCAAATATCACGCTCAAATCTCATTCATTCTATTTTGTGACGTTAGCTTGCGATGAATCCATTGATCATTTTCTCCTTTGTATGTCATGAAAACTTCACGTAACCCGAATTACGCATATGAAATTCTGCAGCTACAATGTGTTGACTTTCCATAGAAGTGAAATGCTTGAAACCCTCCTCACGCTTTATCCTTTGTCACTAAAGAAAATGAAACTTGCAATCAACTTCCTATCTGTAACAACTTATCACCGGTGAAAGTGCAAACCATGTAAGTCCATTTTGGATGTTTTGAGAAAATCAAGGAAAATAATGCTGCACATTTAAATCTATTTTCACAGACATGCACGGTGTGCAGGTGTCAAAAACTAGTCCTAATAGGGATGCACAGATTGCTCATATGGTTATCATATGCTTATTATATGGATTTCTATTGGTTCTTGTGCCACAGAATCCTAACCAGACGAAGCATGTTAAAAAAGCGAGTGAGAAAAGACGTTACTTAATTTAGACTTACACAGTTTGCGACTTTCACTCTCGTCATATAACCATGTGGCATAGATGCAAATGTGTGTGTGTGTGTGTTTGTGTGTACGTATGTGTGTGTGTGTATATGTGTGTGCGTGAGATTATTTAATTCTATCATAGATCCGGCATGCTTATAATTCAAATAATTGCAATCTTAATGTTTTTAATTTATAAAAAAAAAGACAATTTAAATGTTTTCCAAAACTCTTTCATACTACCTATGTTTACCTATGTTTAAGCTATTTTACTGTCCATATCTTTCAACATTTCTTCATGTAGTTGATTTTTGACTTAGTTCATATTACATCTTTCCACATTTCTTTGTTAGCTTTAATCACTGCATAGTGCATTTGTACATATTCAATGAAAAACTCATCTTTTTTAAAAGATCAATAGGTTACAATGAAATAAAGCCCATGTTCATTCAAGTATGCAATAGAAGCATACAAGTCGTGTCTTGACCTTTGCACACTTGTCTTTAAACCTATGTCTCCTTTGAGAATTGTATGGTTTTATCTTGTCCTGTAGTTGTTTTTTTTTTTAAAGAGATTTTCATCTCATGATCTTGATAATGACCACAATACATCCCATAGTATTGTGCCTCTGTTTCTTCTCAATAACATACCCCCTCCCCCTAGTGTACCACCTCAACCTCAAATGATGTGCTTCTTTCCTTCCACCTCCACATGCACTTTTGTTCTTTTTCTTCTTTCTTTTTTGTGTGGGATTGTTGGCTTTGAAAAGTCAGAACTATTGGCAATAGATCCATGTTGCGGGCTGATTTTCTCTCTCTTGCAAGATGGCTAACCATTGTATGCTTTTTTAACACGGTTTTATTAATTTATGCATTCATTCATTCATTCATTGGTTTTATTAATTTATGCATTCATTCATTCATTCGTTGGTTTTATTAATTTATTCATTCATTCATTTGTTGGTTTTATTAACTTATTCATTTATTGATTCGTTGGTTTTATTAATTCATTCATTCGTTGTTTCATTTATTCATATATTAATACAATCAATTATTTGTTCTTTCATTCATTTATTCATGTTTTCCTTATTTGCCATTCTTAGATATAAAAAACACATTTAAAAATCCTGATAAAATAAGCGTCCACCCTTTTAAAGCTCGAATCCATAGGGATTTGTAATTTTGTCTTCACTGAAATAAACTTAATTTCTCTAACCGTTTCCCTCTCTCTCTCTTTCTCTGTCTCTCTCTGTCCCATCTCTACCATCATATTTCTAGGCGACCTCAGTGACCTTTCCATCCAAACTGAGAATTTTGCCCAGAGGATGAACCGCCAAAGCGTGTCAACATCCCCCAGCTACGGCCAGGCCCCCAACAACAGCAACGTCATGACCAGCATTTTCAACAACCCTGCCTGCAACACCACTAGCTTCACTTCGCCCTCAAGCGCGACCAGCTCCATGGACAGAATTGTGCCCACCAACAACCGTGGCTCCAGCTACAGCAGCATCGTCAGCAGCAGCAACAACAGCAGTGCCGGCATCAGTGCTAATGCCGAGTCCCAGCTTCTTACCAACAGCGTTATCGGTGGAGCATCCTCCAAAATGGCTGAACTGCCGTCAATGAGTCTGGCTATGGAAGCGGAACACGATTTGGAACTTCGTTCAGCCCTTTCTCTAATGACGGCTTGCCTGGCATCGTGCCTGATAGTAAGTGGATTGATCAGATGATGTTTGGTCATTTTTGTGTACAGGTTTTCTCCTTCAAATAATGACATATATATATATAAATGTTAAAAAAAAAAAATGTTTTTTGACACATTGGTAATAATAGAAAAATCAATTTCTTATGGGTTTTTTTGTGTGTGTGCAAATTTTTTCCCTCGTAATCGCATGTGCTGCTTTTTCAACAACAAAAAAAACAACATGATTTTTTTAGAATTTGCAAAGTACTCTCTTTTGAATTCACACAATATTGTGACAGTTTTCAGAGAGGTGCGATACATTTTTGAAAGAGTTCTTCTTTTCAAGATGCATGTCTCAAGTGCATGTTTAATTACACTGTTCACAGAAAGAAGCCCATATCATATCTCAGTTACACTGTTCACAGAAAGAAACCCATGTCATATCTCAGTTATACTGTTCACAAAGAGAAACCCATATCATATCTCAGTTATACTGTTCACAAAAGAGAAACCCATATCATATCTCAGTTATACTGTTCACAAAGAGAAACCCATATCATATTTCAGTTATACTGTTCACAAAGAGAAACCCATATCATATCTCAGTTATACTGTTCACAAAGAGAAACCCATATCATATCTCAGTTATACTGTTCACAGAAAGAAACCCATATCATATCTCAGTTATACTGTTCACAAAGAGAAACCCATATCATATCTCAGTTATACTGTTGACAAAGAGAAACCCATATCATATCACAGTTATACTGTTCACAGAAGAAAGAAACCGTATCATATCTCAGTTATACTGTTCACAAAGAGAAACCCATATCATATCTCAGTTATACTGTTCACAAAAGAGAAACCCATATCATATCTCAGTTATACTGTTCACAGAAAGAAACCCATATCATATCTCAGTTACACTGTTCACAGAAAGAAACCCATGTCATATCTCAGTTATACTGTTCACAAAGAGAAACCCATATCATATCTCAGTTATACTGTTCACAAAGAGAAACCCATATCATATCTCAGTTATACTGTTCACAAAGAGAAAACCCATATCATATTTCAGTTATACTGTTCACAAAGAGAAACCCATATCATATCTCAGTTATACTGTTCACAAAGAGAAACCCATATCATATCTCAGTTATACTGTTCAGAAAGAAGCCCATATCATATCTCAGTTATACTGTTCACAAAGAGAAACCCATATCATATCTCAGTTATACTGAAACCCATATCATATCACAGTTATACTGTTCACAGAAACCCGTATCATATCTCAGTTATACTGTTCACAGTTATATCTCAGTTATACTGTTCAGAAAGAAACCCATATCATATCTCAGTTACACTGTTCAGTTATACTGTTATACTGTTCACAAAGAGAAACCCATATCATATCTCAGTTATACTGTTCACAAAAGAAACCCATATCATATCTCAGTTATACTGTTCACAGAAAGAAGCCCATATCATATCTCAGTTATACTGTTTACAGAAAGAAACCCATATCATATCTCAGTTATACTGTTGACAAAGAGAAACCCATATCATATCTCAGTTATACTGTTGACAAGAGAAACCCATATCATATCTCAGTTATACTGTTCACAGAAAGAAGCCCATATCATATCTCAGTCATACTGTTGAAAGAAACCCCATATCATATCTCAGTTATACTGTTCACAAAAAGAAACCCATATCATATCTCAGTTACACTGTTCTGAAACCCATATCATATCTCAATACTGAGAAACCCATATCATATCTCAGTTATACTGTTGCCCATATCATATCTCAGTTAACTGTTCACAGAAAACCCATATCATATCTCAGTTAGACTGTTCACAAAAGAAACCCATATCATATCTCAGTTATACTGTTCACAGAAAGAAGCCCATATCATATCTCAGTTACACTGTTCACAGAAAGAAACCCATATCATATATCAGTGTTCACAGAAAAGAAGCCCATATCATATCTCAGTTATACTGTTGACAAAGAGAAACCCATATCATATCTCAGTTTATCTCAGTTATACTGTTCACAAAAGAAACCCATATCATATCTCAGTTATACTGTTCACAAAAAGAAACCCATATCATATCTCAGTTATACTGTTCACAGAAAGAAACCCATATCATATCTCAGTTACACTGTTCACAGAAAAAACCTATCATATCATATCTCAGTTAGACTGTTGTTCACAAACTGAGAAACCCATATCATATCTCAGTTATACTGTTCACAGAAAGAACCCATATCATATCTCAGTTACACTGTTCACAGAAAGAAACCCATATCATATATCAGTTATACTGTTCACAGAAAAAGCCCATATCATATCTCAGTTATACTGTTCACAGAAAGAAGCCCATATCATATCTCAGTTATACTGTTCACAAAGAGAAACCCATATCATATCTCAGTTATACTGTTCACAAAGAGAAACCCATATCATATCACAGTTATACTGTTCAAGAAAGAAACCTGTATCATATCTCAGTTATACTGTTCACAAAGAGAAACCCATATCATATCTCAGTTATACTGTTCACAGAAAGAAACCCATATCATATCACAGTTACACTGTTCACAGAAAGAAACCCATATCATATCTCAGTTATACTGTTCACAAAGAGAAACCCATATCATATCTCAGTTCAAAGAGGAAACCCATATCTCAGTTATACTGTTCACAGAAAGAAGCCCATATCATATCTCAGTTATACTGTTTACAGAAAGAAACCCATATCATATCTCAGTTATACTGTTGACAAAGAGAAACCCATATCATATCTCAGTTATACTGTTTACAAAGAGAAACCCATATCATATCTCAGTTATACTGTTCACAGAAGAAGCCCATATCATATCTCAGTTATACTGTTCACAGAAAGAAACCCATATCATATCTCAGTTATACTGTTCACAAAGAGAAACCCATATCATATTCAGTTACACTGTTCACAGAAAGAAACCCATATCATATCTCAGTTATACTGTTCACAGAAAGAAGCCCATATCATATCTCAGATTATACTGTTCTCAGCCCATATCATATCTCAGTTACACTGTTCCAGAAAGAAACCCATATCATATCTCAGTTATACTGTTCACAGTATCATATCTCAGTTACTGTTCACAGAAAGAAGCCCATATCATATCTCAGTTACACTGTTCACAGAAAGAAACCCATTCATATATCAGTTATACTGTTCACAGAAAGAAGCCCATATCATATCTCAGTTATATCATATCTCAGTTATACTGTTCACAGAAAGAAGCCCATATCATATCTCAGTTACACTGTTCTGAAATAAGCCCATATCATATCTCAGTTATACTGTTCACAAAGGGAAACCCATATCATATCTCAGTTATACTGTTCACAAAGAGAAATCCATATCATATCACAGTTATGCTGTTCACAGAAAGAAACCCGTATCATATCTCAGTTATACTGTTCTCAAGAGAAACCCATATCATATCTCAGTTATACTGTTCACAAAAGAGAAACCCATATCATATCTCAGTTATACTGTTCACAAAGAGAAACCCATATCATATCTCAGTTATACTGTTCACAGAAAGAAACCCATATCATATCTCAGTTATACTGTTCACAAAGAGAAACCCGTATCATATCTCAGTTATACTGTTCACAAACAGAAACCCATATCATATCTCAGTTATACTGTTCACAGAAAGAAGCCCATATCATATCTCAGTTACACTGTTCACAGAAAGAAACCCATATCATATCTCAGTTATACTGTTCACAGAAAAACCCATATCATATCTCAGTTACACTGTTCACAGAAAGAAACCCATATCATATCTCAGTTATACTGTTCACAGAAAGAAGCCCATATCATATCTCAGTTACACTGTTCACAGAAAGAAGCCCATATCATATCTCAGTTATACTGTTCAGAGAAAAAGAAGCCCATATCATATCTCAGTTATACTGTTCACAAGAGAAACCCATATTATATCTCAGTTATACTGTTCAAAGAAAGAAGCCCATATCATATCTCAGTTATACTGTTCACAGAAAGAAGCCCATATCATATCTCAGTTATACTGTTCACAGAAAGAAGCCCATATCATATCTCAGTTATACTGTTCAGAAAGAGAAACCCATATCATATTACAGTTATACTGTTCACAGAAAGAAACCCGTATCATATCTCACTGTTCACAAAGAGAAACCCGTATCATATCTCAGTTATACTGTTCACAAAGAGAAACTCAGTTACACTGTTATCATATCTCAGTTATACTGTTCACAAAGAGAAACCCATATCATATCTCAGTTATACTGTTCACAAAGAGAAACCCATATCATATCACAGTTATACTGTTCATTTCAGTTCACAAAGAGAAACCCATATCATATCTCAGTTATACTGTTCACAAAGAGAAGTTATACTGTTCCCATCATATCTCAGTTATACTGTTCACAAAGAGAAAACCCATATCTCAGTTATACTGAAACCCATATCATATCACAGTTATACTGTTCACAGAAAGAAACCCATATCATATCTCAGTTATACTGTTCACAAAAAGAAACCCATATCATATCTCAGTTATACTGTTGACAAAGAGAAACCCATATCATATCTCAGTTATACTGTTCACAGAAAGAAACCCATATCATATCTCAGTTATACTGTTCACAGAAAGAAACCCATATCATATCTCAGTTATACTGTTCACAAAGAGAAACCCATATCATATCTCAGTTATACTGTTCACAGAAAGAAACCCATAAATCTCAGTTATATCACAGAAAGAAACCCATATCATATCTCAGTTATACTCACAAAGAGTTCATATCTCAGTTATAAAGAAAGAAACCCATATCATATCTCAGTTATACTGTTTCACAGAAAAGAAACCCATATCATACCTCAGTTATACTGTTCAAAAAGAGAAACCCATATCATATCTCAGTTATAAGTTACAAAGAAAACAAAGTTATACTGGACATAATATCTCAGTTATACTCACAAAGAGTTCATATCTCAGAAAGAGAAACCATATCATATACTGTTCACAAAGAGAAACCCATTCATATCTCAGTTATTGAAACATATCATATCTCAGTTACATACAGAAAGAAACATATCATATCTCAGTTATACTGTTCACAGAAAGAAGAAACCCATATCATATCTCAGTTATACTGTTCACAGAAAGAACTCAAAATCTCAGTTACACAAAGAAAGAAACCCATATCATATCTCAGTTATACTGTTTGACAAAGAGAAACCCATATCATATCAGTTATATGTTGACAAAGAGAAACCCATATCATATCTCAGTTATACTGTTCACAGAAAGAAACCCATATCATTTCAGTTATACTGTTCACAGAAAGAAGCCCATATCATATCTCAGTTATACTGTTCACAAAGTAATTTTAAGTGGCTTGATAAATATCTCAGTGATATGTTAGAAACCCATATCATATCTCAGTTATACTGTTCACAAAGAGAAACCCATATCATATCACAGTTAACTGTTCACAGAAAGAATCATATCATATCTCAGTTATACTGTTCACAAAGAGAATCTATCATATCTCAGGTCTGACTACTCACAATCATGGATTATCTTCCAACCCATATCATATCTCAGTTATACTGTTCACAGAAAGAAAAGCCCATATCATATCTCATACTGTTCACAAAGAGAAACCCATATCATATCTCAGCCCACAAAGAGACCCATATCATATCTCAGTTATACTGTTCACAGAAAGAAACCCATATCATATCTCAGTTTACTGTTACAGAAAGAAACCCATATCATATCTCAGTTATACTGTTACATTAGAAACCCATTTCATATTCAGTTATACTGTTCAAAGAAAGAAACCCATATCATATCTCAGTTATACTGTTCACAGAAAAAGCCCATATCATATCTCAGTTATTTGTTCAATGAGAAACCCATATCATATTCAGTTCACAAAGAGAAACTGTTCAGTTATACTGTTCACAAAAGAAACCATATCATATCTCAGTTATACTGTTCACAGAGAAAGAATCATATCTCAGTTATATTCACAAAAGTCTTTATCTCAGTTACTGTTACTGTCAGTTATACAAAGAGAAAAATCATATCTCAGTTATACTGTTCACAGAAAGAAGCCCATATCATATCTCAGTTATACTGTTCACAGAAAGAAACCCATATCATATCTCAGTTATCATATCTGTTCTGTTTACAAAGAGAAACCCATATCATATCTCAGTTATACTGTTCACAGAAAGAAGCCCATATCATATCTCAGTTATACTGTTCACAGAAAGAAACCCATATCATATCTCAGTTTACTGTTCACAAAGAGAAACCCATATCATATCTCAGTTACACTGTTCACAGAAAGAAACCCATATCATATCTCAGTTATACTGTTCACAGAAAAAGCCCATATCATATCTCAGTTATACTGTTCACAGAAAGAAGCCCATATCATCTATCTCAGAAAGTCATTCTGTTTACACAAAAGAAACCCATATCATATCTCACTGTTATATCATACCTGTTCACAGAAAGAAACCCATATCATATATCAGTTATCTGTTCAGTTCATATCTGTTATACTGTTCACAGGAAGCCCATATCATATCTCAGTTATACTGTTCACAGAAAGAGCCCATATCATATCTCAGTTACACTGTTCACAGAAAGAAGCCCATATCATATCTCAGTTATATTCAAAGGGAAACCCATATCATATCTCAGTTATACTGTTCACAAAGAGAATATCATATCACAGTTATGCTGTTATCATATCTCAGTTATACTGTTCACAAAGAGAAAACCCATATCATATCTCAGTTATACTGTTCACAAAGAGAAACCCATATCATATCTCAGTTATACTCACAAAGAGAAACCCATATCATATCTCAGTTATACTGTTCACAGAAAGAAACCCATATCATATCTCAGTTATACTGTTCACAAAGAGAAACCCGTATCATATCTCAGTTATACTGTTCACAAACAGAAACCCATATCATATCTCATATACTGTTCACAGAAAGAAGCCCATATCATATCTCAGTTACACTGTTCACAGAAAGAAACCCATATCATATCTCAGTTATACTGTTCACAGAAAGAAACCCATATCATATCTCAGTTACACTGTTCACAGAAAGAAACCCATATCATATCTCAGTTATACTGTTCACAGAAAGAAGCCCATATCATATCTCAGTTACACTGTTCACAGAAAGAAGCCCATATCATATCTCAGTTATACTGTTCAGAGAAAGAAGCCCATATCATATCTCAGTTCCCATATTATATCTCAGTTATACTGTTCACAGAAAGAAGCCCATATCATATCTCAGTTATACTGTTCACAGAAAGAAGCCATATCATATCTCAGTATACTGTTCACAGAAAGAAGCCCATATCATATCTCAGTTATACTGTTCAGAAAGAGAAACCCATATTTACAGTTATACTGTTCAGAAAGAAACCCGTATCATATCTCAGTTATACTGTTCACAAAGAGAAACCCATATCATATCTCAGTTATACTGTTGACAAAGAGAAACCCATATCATATCTCAGTTATACTGTTCACAAAGAGAAACCCATATCATATCACAGTTATACTGTTCACAGAAAGAAACCCGTATCATATCTCAGTTATACTGTTCACAAAGAGAAGCCCACATCATATCTCAGTTATACTGTTCACAAAGAGAAACCCATATCATATCACAGTTATACTGTTCACAGAAAGAAACCCATATCATATCTCAGTTATACTGTTCACAGAAAGAAGCCCATATCATATCTCAGTTATACTGTTCACAGAAAGAAGCCCATATCATATCTCAGTTATACTGTTCACAAAGAGAAACCCATATCATATCTCAGTTATACTGTTCACAGAAAGAAACCCATATCATATCTCAGTTATACTGTTCAGAAAGAAGCCCATATCATATCTCAGTTATACTGTTCACAGAAAGAAACCCATATCATATCTCAATTGTACTGTTCACAGAAAGAAACCCATATCATATCTCAGTTATACTGTTCACAGAAAGAAACCCATATCATATCTCAGTCATACTGTTCACAGAAAGTAACCCATATCATACCTCAATTGTACTGTTCAAAATGAGAAACCCATGTCATGTCTCTAAAGCTAAAAAGTACAAAAAGGACAAAATCACAGAAATGAAACCTTCATACCTTGATTTATTGACAGTAACAGAATAAGAGTAGAAACATTTGGTGGCCAAGAACCCACTCCAATAACAACTCAAAACACTTACCAAATATGAGTAATACGTTGTAGAAAGGATTTTATGTTGCACAGAAATTATCTGCGTTACTTTTTGTGAACAGTATTTTTATTACATAAATTTACTAGTGGCTTGATAAATAGAGTGTGATATGTAGAGATTTTGTAATTTGATAGCTAGCCTAACTGACAGAGATCAACGTATTTGTGTAATCTGTCATCCCTCAGGTCTGACTACTCACAATCATGGATTATCTTCCAACTTGTGGAACCCGGCCCTTTCGTCTGCTGCCACTGACTCAATGTAAGGAGCCCTGAGATCAGCACCGTCACGTCACGGTGGACAGGGTTACTTAAAAGAAACAAACAAATCTCTTCTGTAGCATTAGTTTTATTTAAAACACACTACTTAGTTGTCAACCATTACATAAAAATCGTATTTAGTATGGGGTGTATTTTTGCTTCGAGTCCATAAGTCTATTTTACATTGAAGAACACATAATTAAAAGTCTTTGCTGAGGGTTAACTGTCTTTTTAAAAAAAATCATCATTATTAAAGACATCCATAGTTGATGGCAGAGATTAGAGAGAGAGAGATTGGAGTGGAAGTAAAAGTCCGGAGACACCATTCTGAGTTCACAAAACAACGGACACATTTCGCCAAAAAGGCTAGCTCTGTCTGGGGTTTGTGTTACTACTTTAACAGGGGAGGTAATTCAATTCAAGTGAAATTGTCAATGTTTTCAGGAATGACATTGATTTATTCGTTATTCTCTTTTTGATTCATTAAAGGTATATATATATATATATATATATATATATATATATATATATATATATATATATATATATATATATATATATATATATATATATATATATATATATAAAATAAAAAAAGAGTGGATGAGGGGGAAAAGAAAACTTAGTCAAAATTGCTCTTCTAGTCTGTTAGAGTGTTGCTCATTGTCCACAATTTCCCCCGTCTTGCCACAGGAACGGAAGCTACGGCCTTCAAAGTCACCACGACACCAACAGTCTTCCTGGGTTTGGTCTCAACCCGGCGCCTGGCTTGGACCCTGCCATCTACGGCGGAGGGAATGGTACGTGTGCAGCTTTTCATTTCGTGCTTGCGGGTGGTTTTGTCTTAGTTACCCACTGGCTTCCTTGCTTTCTGGAATCATGAGATGCACGTAAGTCCCACACTCAAACTAGAGTCCTGATTGTTTTTATTATTATAGACATTTGGCGTAATGTGTGGTAGTTTGCCGTTTGCTTTCCATGCTAGCTGGGTATGAATAAACAGCTACCCATTCACTGTTGGGTGGGTGGGAGGGCCAGCAAAGTACGATGAACGATGAAAAGTCAGTGAGCCTACACTTGTGCAGGGATCAGAGCTTGAAATCTGTTGTGGTAAATTTTGTCCTTTCCGTAATCACTCAAAGTTGAAAAATGCTGAAAGACAAAGCTGCTCTAGTGCCCGATGCAATCATTAAAGTGCATGTAAAAAAAGTTGTTTTGTGTTCCAGATCCCAACAATATGATGTATGCCATGAATCAGCCTCACCAAATGACCATGATGCAGCAATTGCAATTGGAGAGGAGGCGTCGCATCTGGGAACATCAACAGAAAGTCAATAAGGGTAGGTCAGAGAGAAAAATAGATAGACACAGAGAGAAAGAAATAAATAGACAGAGAGAAAGAGAAATAAATAGACAGAGAGAGAGAGAGAGAGAGAGAGAGAGAGAGAGAGAGAGAGAGAGAGAGAGAGAGAGACAGACAGACAGACAGACAGACAGACAGACAGACAGACAGACAGACAGACAGACAGACAGACAGACAGAGACACAGACAGAAAGAGGAAGAGAGATAGAGAGACAGGCAGACATAGACAGAGAAAGAAGACAGACAGATTCATTGTCTATTTTTTGTTGTGCTTTTTGTATAATTTTATTTTGAGATTAGTGAAAACGTTCAGAACAGATGGCTATGCCCGTGTCACCTGTCTAATGATAGAGCATGCAGAACACGTCGTGGGATACAATTGAAGTGTGTGATGATCTTCACTAATAAGTTATTAATCAAACAAAGAAGTTATTGAAACTTTTTACTACGAAGAAAATTGCAGCGTAGGGAGTTTTCACATCAAATTTTCCTCAATCTTTTAAAACAGTTCCATGGTCCCTTAACGAAGGCTTTGTTTCAAAAACTCGTCCTGTGTAGTGTGTATTGTTGATTAATACAATTCAGCTTTTTAGATTGAGCTATTGATAGATTTGGGAGGCATCATAGCGATAAAGTAGTGGTTTGAGTTTGTAATCACAACAGCATTAGTTGTAAACCCTTGGCTGGCCCAGGTGTGTTTTCACGACAATGTGCTTTTAGGAAAGAGACTTCACTCTGCTTTTCTCACTCGACTCGGGTGCTCTTAGGCGAGGAACTTCACTCTGCTTTCCACACTTGACTCAGGTGTGAATGAGTACCTAGCTACAAGTAAAAAAAGATCTTGTCAGAGTGTTAGCACGTGATGGACTGGCCTGCTGGGGGATAATCAATAAATGATGTACAGTCAGTGAGCCTGCCCTTATGCAGGAAATACAGCCTATGGGTCCATCTTTGTCTTTATATTCATCTCGCTGTTCGTATAAGAATGCTGCTCTTATATTTTAAACATTCAAATGAAACAGCCTTCATGGTAACGAATGATTTAGTGATTGTGAGTCTGTTCTGGCGTTATGGACTTAACCCGTTTCTCATTTGCACCTCTTTTTTTTTGTGTTGCTTTTGGTTTTGACACAGGTGAGGACTGGCCGGGCTTCAACACGCCGTATGTCATAATGACAGTCTGTGGGACCCTGACTACAAGCCCCCTTGGATCATACCCCGTGGAGCACGGCAATGGATAACTCTGCCTCCCCAAACACTGTAGGAAAACAGCCTGGTGGTTTCTCTTAGTAGACTTTAGACTATCAAGTTTTGAAGTTATGAATTCAGTTTGCTGCCGTGGTTGCTTGGGTTTTTTATAAGGTGGCTCTCCTAGATTTCTGAGAGAGAAAAATGTATGTCCTAAAGTCGCATATCTTTCAACTCTTTCCCTACTTTAAGCCGGACGTCTTCTTTCGTCTTACTGCTACTTCTTAATTGAACCAAAGATGTATGTCCTATGGGATAGGGGTGAATTCCAAAGAAAGGAACAAATGCATGACTAGCAACCAGCATGTCAAAAAAACGTGTTTAGTTTGTCTTCTTGGATTGGAATCTGTAGGTCTGTATTTACCTTGAAAAATATGTATATAATATATGATTGGGGTTCTGAAACAGCCGGCACACTTCAAAAGGGATTGGCGATGTTTTTGTTATTTACCTTAAAATGGGGCTTAATGAAAGTTAAGTTATCAGTTTTCTGAAATATTACAGGCTGTCTTACAAATTAGAATTAGTTCCCAGGGTCAGAGTCTGTTTTTGGAGTTGAAAAGGATGGCAGCTATGCAAATGTGTTTGTTTTGATGTCGCTTGTTAATGATACTACCTGTGTTGTTTGTCTGATTTTGTCTTCTCATGTAGAGATTCTCATCAGCATGTACATGACCTGACTGTCGTTTGTAGACAGCCAGCGATGGAAGAGAATTCAATGACAATGTTGATGTCATTGATGATTTTGCATGCAACAGTAAAGTTATGAGTCTTGTACTCATTATAAGGTCATGACAGGGTCTGTCCCCGCAAGTGTAGGGGTTCAGATAGTATGATTGACCTACATTTGACCTTGGATTTCACTAATGTGTGTCATTTACCGTCTTCTTTTCATGAAAGTCTCCTTATAAGATTCCTGGCAGGGATATTCATTTGAAATGACTATATTGATATTTATTTTCTTGTCAGCGCATCACAAGTTGTGGGGGGGGAGGAGGGAGTGGTGAGAGGGAGAGAGAGAGAGAGAGAGAGAGAGAGAGAGAGAGAGAGAGAGAGAGAGAGAGAGAGAGAGGGAGAGAGAGAGAGAGAGAGAGAGAGAGAGAGAGAGAGAGAGAGAGGAGAGGGAGGGAGACCTGACTGGTTTGTAGACAGCCAGCGATGGAAGAGAATTCAATGAAGTTGGAGAGACAGAGCAGCTGGACGTTCAAAAACAATAATCCTACCATCATGACCTTACTTACACTAAAGCGATTTTCTCCCGAATCTTTCATGTATTTTTCTTCCGAATCTTTCATGTAGAGATTCTCATCAGCATGTACATGACCTGACTGTCGTTTGTAGACAGCCAGCGATGGAAGAGAATTCAATGACAATGTTGATGTCATTGATGATTTTGCATGCAACAGTAAAGTTATGAGTCTTGTACTCATTATAAGGTCATGACAGGGTCTGTCCCCACAAGTGTAGGGGTTCAGATAGTATGATTGACCTACATTTGACTTTGGCTTTCACTAATGTGTGTCATTAGCTGGACATTCAAAAACAATGATCTTACCATCAGGACTTTACATAAATGTAAAGCAATTTTGTTCCTATTCTGAAGTTCTTTCCCCACCCCTTCTTCTGTTCTCTCCGACCAGGGCTTCTGGAGCACCCTGACAAACTCGGCGTCAATGGATGGTCGTCCCTACAGTCCCTGGCCAACATCTGGGGCAACAACCCACAGCAGGAAGCGGGCAGGAACCCTGGGGCCTTCCCACCCATGTCTCAGCCTCCTACACCACCTGCCCAACAGGTAGGTGACTTATTCCTCATGCTCGCTAGAACTTAAATCATTTAACCCAATCCTGCCTACCCTGCTGGGCTGGATGCCCAAGCAAAGGGAGATAACTCTATATCCTGTTTGCACCCATTGTTATTAAAATTAGGTTTTGTTTGTGTTTTTTAAAATAAATAAATAAAAAATTCATCTACAGGAATGATTTTATTGGACATAAACACTGATATTTACAACATTGAACACTATAAATGGCTAAAGTTGAGTGTCGGATAGGTCTGTCGTCTACAGGCACGGCAGTTCGATTTCGCCTGCCAGCTCATTGCTCGCCTCAGTGTCGATAGGGTTAGATCTGGATCTAACACTGTTTTCTTCTTCATCATCCTTGTCATCACTCAGATCAGTTAAAACTTCTTCAATATCAGAGCCTTCATCATTTTCATCACGATTTAGGGTTCTATTGGGCCCTAAATCGCCGTTGTTCATCTCCTCTCTCAATTCGTAGAGCCAGCTTTCCATGCGTTGTAATGCCATTTTGCTGGTTGATGACATCTGAACTTTGAAAAATCGTAGAATATTGACCAAACCACGTAGAAGACTTTTTTTCCTTCTAAAAACCCTGTGAAGTCTTGTGAATAGGTTAAAGGTTACGCAAGATAAATCGCTGGAGTGCTTTGTAAACAAGCCTTCTACTTCTGATGTCGACGGCACTCAGCTGGTGCTAGCGAGCGCATTAGGCAGGGTTGGGTTAATCAATCGAATCTCTCCGAAAATTGAGATTCCTACATACTTTTCTACTGAAAATCGATGGTTTTGTAAATAGTCATGGATGGATGAATCAATGATGAATTATTTCTAAGTTGTCAATTGATTGCTTTAATGTTAAAGTTTTGGTTGTTCTTAAGTTGTGTATCACTTTATGTACTATGGGTAGCCGTGACCTTGAGTTATGATTTCCGTCCTGTCAACAAAAGGCCATAGTTTGAATTCTGGTTTGGTGGCTATGCAAATGATATTTCATGTGATGCGAGTTATCTGCTGTTTTGAGGAACTCTACTAAAGTTGATTTTAAGCTTATTTCACTCGAAACTCTTTCATGTGGCAAATGCTCTCAGGAGAAAGAATAATGGTTATCTCTTTGAAAATCATGACATTTTATAATAGTCTTATTTTATTTCTACGTTTGAAAGTATTTTATGCTTCCCTTTAGACCTTTAGAAATTGATTGATGGAATAATAATAATAATAATACATTTATAGAGCGCCTGACATCCACCGAAGGTGTTCGATGGCACTATACAATCAAAAGCACAAAAAGATTAAAAAATACAAATCAATTTACAAAGGAAGATGGAAATGAGAGCCTAAAGTCTTTTCCTGTTGATTTACCAGGTGACCGGGACGTCGGCCCCATTCAACATGTACCCCATCCCCTCCATGGCGGACATCTGGAGCCCATCACCAGGTCCTGGGATCAACAGCAGCACTGCTCCCACCAGCACAAGTCCCGGAGGCATCCCCGTCACCATGGCAACGCCTGGCCAGTGGATGCCTAGCAACAGCAGCCCTGGGGCCCCGGGATCCAACAGCCCTGGCTCCATGAAGGAGGAATAAAAAGACTTGTCCGTTAATGGGGTCATAAAGGTCACACAATGTCTGGAAGACGGGAATGCACTTACCACACCTTCTTTGGTTTCATTTTACGTTTCATTTCTCTGATGGTCAACCACCAAATTCTGTCTTTCGTAGATTAGGCAGGTTCAAAGGCTAAAAAATGTGCTCTTTTCCGTTGCTAGTACAAGGGATGAAGATTATTAGCTTTTTGCATGCAAGCATTTAGTTATTTCTATGTAATATTCTTTGTATTAACATGATAAGAATAAGGTTTAAAAACTCATTGGAGGGGAGAAAAACCCCTAGTCCTGGGTGACTTTTCAATATATGGTGTTAGACAACAACAAAAATTCTGAGAACTTTGGACTTGCTGCTAAATTACTCTTATATCATCGAAACAAATAAAAAAGTTTTAAATAATAAATCAATGAAAAGAAATAATGAGGCGAAAATTACCTGGCAAAAACAGAGCAAACAATATTGCACACTTTCTAGTGGTGTACAGTAAAACGTTTCATTAAGAGAAATACTTAAATTGCATATCATAACTAACCTAACCTATGTAGGAATTTTACAGAAGTTGGTTGATGACTTGAATGTATAGAAATGATTTCGTTTGTCGCTGACGTTCAAATCACAATGGCTGTAAACTGGATACAATTTTCACATAGGTTTCACTCATGTGTGTGTGAATATTTAGGATCACTTTGGACTTTAAATTCATGCGGAAAATAGTTACATGATTTTGTGCTCATGTCTTGTTGATTTGAATTTCAATACTTACCTTATTCGGGTGGCACGACTGATGTATAATTTGTGTTGTATTGTTGTGTTTGATTTTAAAGGATTTCTAAACATCTATCATTAAGGCAGAGAGATCATTTCATGAATGTGCTCACCGTGTCAATTTGTATGGGGGGGGGGGGGGGGGAATCCTATAAGCCCCTCTTGATCCTTTTTCTTTTTAGGGGCATCAGGGCTTTAAAATACAATGTTAGAATGACAATTTGTTATTACAACAGACTTTATAATGCTTGACACTTGTCGTTAACACATCAGACAATCACGAAGTTGAATTATAAACCGTCATCAAGTAATTTGTTTTTGGTGTCCCGAAAATTTGTTGAATGAAAAATGTTACATAGGGCAGAAAGCTTCTGATTTATATAAAAAAACACCTCTAAAAAACCAACGACATTGTTTTTGAGTAAAACTTGTTTTGTACGTTGTCTCAAAGGCAAATTGAAAATTCAAATGTTTCGCCCGCCTCCTGTTCCCATTCTTCATATCACTTAACCGTCCGCATCTTGCACAAAGTTTTTGCTTTCTCTCTCTTTGACAACTTCTTGTTGAATTTCTAGCTTAACCCATTGCATTCATATCACGGTTGATTTTTAAACTTTCCTATGACAGCCTTTGATCATTTTTCGCTCATGAAATGTGTTTCTGGTCCTCCTCTCCATTCTGTTTGAAGGGAATTGCCAGACGATGCTTTCCTTTGCCGTCATAGCCACTGAAGCTTTTAGTAGTACTCTTTGTTGGACTCTGTAGACTTTCGGTGAAATTCGTTTGAAGCTTTGTAGTACTTTGTTGGACTCTGTAGACTTTCGGTGAAATTCGTTTGAAGCTTTGTAGTGTCATATGCCACCTGTCCTTGTGAGAAGTTTACTCATCATTTAGGTAGAAATCAAATAATTGAAATGAAAGGCTTTGACAATTGCAACTAGTTGCTAGGCTGCCAGACTTGTGATTGTATTTATCCTAAGGGGCATAATGGCCTTGAAGGGTCTTTACACGTTTTTAGTACTGCATAAAAAAAAAGCTGGCACAATGTTTTATAAAAATGTTGATTTGTTGAAAGAGGTTCTCTTATCCGAAACAAAGGGCAGTTTCTGACATGTGATCAGTGTCGATGTAAATATCCGTTGTTTTCTTCCATCTTTCAATTGCTTCTTCTTTCTATCATGTTGCCTCTCAAATTTCCAGCTCTCTCTCTCTCTCTCACTCTTTCTCGACGTTTCTCAACCTCACACCTCAAAACCACTGTTGTTTTCTGTATGCTCTAACCCCGTTGTTTTGTTGATTTAATTAAGGCTGTGATTGCGAATCAAATCTTTATATTGAACCCACCTTTTTCAATTCCTGCTACATTCAATGTAAAAATAAAAAATATATTTTAAAAAACCCAAAAAGAAACTATGAAAAAAGACGCCGAAAAAAAAGGAAAGAAAAAAACCCCCAACCCTTCCCCTCTGCTCCCCATGGCCCAAAGATCTTATTGGATCCTAGAAGCCGTTGTTGAATTCATCGGGCCGTTTTTCTGCTCTATCCAAATCTTGGAAACTTTTCCTCAATAATTATACTCACACGCAATTGGATGATGTAGTTCTTTGTTTTGGATGACTGCTGTCTAATGTAGTGACTGCTGTCTAATGTAGTGTTCACAAATGAATTATTGTCTATCACACTATCATGACTTCTCTCCCTTTCCACTTCACTTTGTTCTTTCCTTCCTTTATAATCTAATGCTTATGAGAAAACTTTCCCGCTTAACGTTATTGAATTCCCTCGAGAAACCGGGGAAATTTGGCAATTTCCTGTGGGGGGGGGGGGGGGGGGGTTGTCAAGGACATTTGTTGATTCTTATAAGGGTCTAAGAACACCTTTTCTCTTCATCACAAAGTGGGCGATTGGTGGGTGATACTGGTAGGTCCTACTTCTTTCCTTTCACTTGTATTTCATCTGGCTGTTTCCTCTTGATTCCCCCGAGATATCACCACATATGGTGGATACGGTAAATTTCAATGCATCAAACCTCATTACCAATTAAGAATCATATCCTCCGTTACTTGGCGTGTTAAGTGTGTAATTAACTTTGTAAATAAGAACTGTGACGTTTTGAACGAAATTCATGGTAAAAGATGCATTATACTGATGTACTAATGCTTTTGTGGCTTTGCTTTGCTGTATTATTATTGTGTGTGTGTGTTTGTGGTGTTTTTTATCTGAATTGTTACGTACAGATCATTACGCCAATGATTATGATATATTTGAATGAATGAGACCAGTTTATTGACAGCCATTGTGATTGGAACATAGTGGAACCAGCTTACATATACACCTTCTTATTAGCCCATTGGTTTTTTGTTGGGTTTTTTCGAATCCTGAGTTGTTTTGATTAGAACCTGGCAGTTTTTTCGGCACGTGACATCTGAAGGTGTGTAATAAGAAGTGCATTTTCTCCGTCTTTCAGAGATTTTTTTCAGTGAAAATAAATCATGCATGAAGTGTTGAAAGAGTTTTTCTCTTTCTCTAAATTACCGATTAAAAGTAATAAAGGTGCTTTGAATTCTTCTTTATATTTATATCTCAATTTTTTTAGGGTTTAAAAAAAAAATCCAATTGAAATGACACCATGATTCATTTTATGGCTATTTTCTCAAGGGTTTGTAATTGTCACATATGTGTACAGTAAAAACCGTAGCTTTTGAAACCAGAAACACTGAGAAGGCTAAATGTTACATGCATTATTTATTTTCTTTCACTTCCTTGATTGACCCTTAAATGTTGACTTGTAAAACTGAATTTGACAATTTTACCCTGGCTTTGATAATATAAAAACCTGATGTGACATATACACTACCTGATATGACATATATACACTTCCAAATACGACCACTATCCTCGAACGTGACAAATATAAACACCGAACTTGACACTAAACTACCAAAGTGACATCCTGTTCTTCTCGTTCCTCCCTCTTTCCTCTTTAAGAATCTTCTTTTTGTTCTTCTGCTCTCTTTCTCCTCTGTATATTTACTTTCTTGAAACTGTTTACTTTCTTAAGTTTTGTTTTTGTGTGTAATAGATCTTGATATGTTATTATCAAGTTCTACAGAAATTTTGCTTTGGTTAATTGATAAAGTTTCTTTTAGATAAACATCTAGCCCGTCTGCCTTAGAAATATTTTTTACCCTTTGTTTGATTTGATTTTAAAGCAAGGATTAAAAGAAATGAAACATGGAAGGTTCATTCAATGATACGTGTGTTTATTATAACTGAGTTCTATTTTGTAAAAGGAAACTCAATGGGTGTTTAAGACAGAGAATCTTCATAAGAAGAGAAACCCTGTCAATCAAGTATTTCGGACTTTGATGTCCTTACACTCTAAGGGGGCTGGGCGTCTAGATCATAACTCCCAGGTGCCCCTCTGTCTTTTTTCTTTTTTGGTGCTGCTGTTTTGGATACCCAGCACGTCACCCATCCAACAGCTGCTGATGTTTTGGATACCCAGCACGTCACCTATCCAACAGCTGAACAAGCTGGTCATTGCTTGACTTTTCTAGTTCATCTCTGGTTTTTACCAAGCTGCCATTTTACATTCATACAAAGTGGTCATTTTTATTACGTAGATGGGAAGAAATACTTCCCTATCACAAGTTTGATTTTATAAATAATCAGTGGAATTAAAATGTAATGAATTCGCTGAAAATACAAAAGGAAAAGATACTTTTGTTTGATTAGAAGGGGAAAAAGACAGACTAAAAATGTCTGCACTGCATAGTTTTATTTCAAGATGGTTAAATCAACATTGCCCATATTTTATATTTAAACCAATCAGAGCAAGGAATGCCCACACGTTTTAGTCATACACGCAAATCCAGTTATTACTGATAGTATATGTGTCACTGAAAGAAGTATTATCAGTTATTGCAAGAGATGTTACTCTTAAATCACTCAAGTGGTAGACGTACATTCTTTAAAGTTTTAGGAAATAGGAAAGAGGAGGCAAGAGAAAGCTAGATACTGTATGCTAAATTGTCTTTTTTTAGATATAGAAAGAAAATAGTTTTCTCCTTTTCAAAAATCATATCAGTGTTAAACTATCTAGACTAAGATGTCAGCAATGTTTAATGTAAACATTGAACTTTATATTATTTCATTTGAAGCTTTTCAAATAAAAGCAGCTTACCATTCTAACAAAATTTTTTTTTTCTTTTGATATTATGATGATATCAGTCATACGTTGTTAATTGATAAACACTCGTCACATTGCTCCGTTTTGTGTCTTTCCCCGTTATCGTCTGCCGTTTAGCAGCTTTTTAAATACTCATTATCCAGGCTTTGACAGCTTATTCTGCCTTTGATTTTCTTTACCTCGTTTTTTTGTTTGTTTTTTAACTAAATGTTTCTTTTCCTATTGAGACGCAAGACTTGAGTGATTCGATTTTTAATACCATGTCGTCATGGGTGGAGCACAAAGATTGAAAAGAAGATAAT
>JAXRKP010001019.1:157500-167500 GCA_037039925.1 Doris montereyensis
TGGTCTAATTGTAAATATGTGATCTTGTACACTTCTTCCTGGTCTAAATCCACTATGGTGTTCTTCAATCTGATCCTCTACTATTTTCCTTAGTCTTATTTCCAGAATCCTGGCATACACTTTTCCTGGTACGCTAAATAGTGATATCCCTCTATAGTTTGAGCATTCCATAGTTGACCCTTTCTTGTGTATTGGTACTACCGTTTCCTTGTTCCATTCGCCTGGCACCTGTTTGTACTTCCATGCTTGTTGGTATATTGCATGTAATAGTTTATCTGCCTCTCTCCCTTGGTTTTTAATCCTTTCTGATAAACTTGATCTGCTCCTGGGGCTTTTCCTAACTTCACTTTTCTTATAGCTGTTTGAACTTCTTCCATTGAGATATCTACATCTTCAGCTGTCTCATCTCGATTACTTGTTACTCTTAATGATTGATATGTATTCCTTGTTTCATATGTTCTGGAGGGATTATGTAATTGTTGAAAATACTTTCTCAACGTTTCCATGATTTCGCTGTCTCCTTTCATTATTTCTCCTTTGGCGTCCTTAATTTTTCGTATTGGGCATACTTCGGTCTTTCTCATACTCTTCATTGCTCCTCAGAACAGCTTTCGATTTCCTTGATAGCTTTCTTGAAGTCTTTGTCCAAACTCTTCCCACTGTTCCTGTTTTGCTTTCCTAACTTCCTCTTTGGCGATATTTATTTTACTCACATAATCTATCCTATCCTCTGGTCTCTTTGTTTGCAAGTATTTCTTCCAGACATCCTTCTTTTCTTTGATCTTAGTCTTGACATTCTCATTCCACCATGCTGTTCTTTTCCTATCTCCTTTAATTTGTTTCTTACCACAGATCTCTTCAGTACAACTGAGGAGTGTTTCTTGATATATTTGCCACTTTTCTTCTATTATGCTTTCCTTCAGATCCATCTGCCTTTCCCTGATATGTATTTGTATCCTGGATTGGTACATTTGTTTTACTATTGGTTTATTTAGTTCTTCTATTTTGAGTTTAGTAGCTTTCTTCTCTTTCCTTTTCTGTTTGTTTTCTTCTGTTAATAATCTTATTTTGGCTATCACTAGGTGATGATCACTAAATATTTGAGCTCCCCTGCCTACTCTAGCATCCATTGTACTGTAAAAAAGGGAGCTGCTAACTATTATGTAGTCTATGATTGACTTTTCACATCTGCCTTCATTTACTCTTGTATATTTGTGGATATCTTTATGAGGACAAAATGTGTTAGCTATTTTCATGTTATTCTTTAGGCAAAAGTCTATTAGTCTCTCTCCGTTTTGAGAAGTTGTTGTCTCTCCTTCTTTACCTATTACTCCTCTTGATATTTCTACAGTGTTGCCTACTCTAGCGTTTACATCTCCTAAACCGATAATTCCTGTTTGGGTTTGAGATTCTCTGCAGCTATTTGTAAATCATTTTCGAAGATATCTTTTTCTTCTTTGGTCCATAAGCTATTAATAATTCAATTTTTCTTCCTTTTGGTTTAATATTTATCTCTAATAGCCGTAGGCTTACAAATTTCCAACTTTCTAGTAGCATTTTTTTGTCTTTTATGCATCAGGAGGCCTATTCCTCCTCTAGCTATGTCTTTGACATGTACTCCCGAGAAGATTAAAATATGATTTAGTCGTACATTTTCTATTCCTTGCCCTTTTTTCTTTGTTTCTATAATAGCCAAAATGTCTACTTTGAAATTTTCCATTTCTTCAGCTAATTCTAACTCCTTTCCATTAATTGCCCTAACATTCCATGTTCCAATCATCACAGTCCGTGTTCTTTTCCAGAGTCGGCTTCGAAAGTTCAAGCCGGGTATATCATTGTATTTATTACCTTGAATTGTTTTGGATAAGCAGGGGATTAGCCCACTGTACCCTAGGTAGATGATGGGGCTGCCACCCTGAGGCCGCCTACCGGGCCTTGTTATTTTCTGTCAGAGTGAACTCCCTTAGCCTTTAGTCATTCAAGACCAGCCTACAAGGCAGCAGGTTGTTATTTTCTATCAGGGTTAACCCTTAGCCTTTGGTCAGTCAAGACCGGCCTGCAAGGCAGCAGGTTGTTTTCTTTCAGGGTTAACTCCCTTAGCCTTTGGTCAGCCAAGACCTACCTGCAAGGCAGCAGGAGACTCGTGGAGGGCGGGATCATCTACTCCCCGTACAGGTGCTTACCTATCCACTGCCCGGATGTGCGATAGCAAGTTTATAATAATCTAATAAATGTAGATCTACATGTGCTTACCGTCAATTTCAAGCTTCACTCCAATAATATTTTTCTATTTGCGTGTACTGTAATTTCTGTTAGAAATCGTTTTCTCACACAAAGAACGATGTCTTTAAATAGGACTGTCAATGCAGCTCCATTTCGAAAGCCGAAAGTCGAAAGGAATTTTTTTAATGCAACAGTAAAATCGGCATTGGCAAACGTTTGTGACGAAATTAATCGAAAAACCGAAACGAGATAAAACCTGGGAATGCTTTGCGCGCCAAAAGGTATTAAAAGTATTTTTTTAGAAATCTCTTTGGCTTTACGTCAACCGGAAATAACGTCGTTCACCAAATAAGCCGAAAACTGAAACCGTTGTTTGGAGCCTCACACTGGCATCAAGCTGTGTGACGTCAGAGGAAAGACAGAAATGGAGACGAAAGATGAGTGGAGAGGAGAATACATCATGGCAAGGAATGCAGCGATGATGAAAGTGAAAATTGAAGGGAGAAAAGGGCAATATGAAGTCGAAGGGAAAGGACGTCAGTCACAAAAAGAGAAATCAGAGAGCTGATTATAATTATTTTGATGATAATGCTAGTGTTATTGATGTCGTAGTCGTCGTTGAAGGCAGGAAAGGAAGGCCAAAGAGAATATGGATTGACGACTTCACAGACTTGACAAGGCAGGAAAGGAAGGCGAAAGAGAATATGGATTGACGACTTCACAGACTTGACAAGGCAGGAAAGGAAGGCCAAATATGGATTGACGACTTCACAGACTTGACAAGGCAGGAAAGGAAGGCGAAAAAGAATGGATTGACGATTTCACAGACTCGACAAGACAGGAAAGGAAGGCGAAAGAGAACATGGATTGACGACTTCACAGACTTGACAAGGCAGGAAAGGAAGGCGAAAGAGAATATGGATTGACGACTTCACAGACTTGACAAGGCAGGAAAGGAAGGCCAAAAAGAATATGGATTGACGACTTCACAGACTCGACAAGGCAGGACATGAAGGCCAAAAAGAATATGGATTGACGACTTCACAGACTTGACAAGGCATGAAAGGAAGGCGAAAGAGAATATGGATTGACGACTTCACAGACTTGACAAGGCAGGAAAGGAAGGCGAAATAGAATATGGTTTGAAGACTTCACAGACTTGACTAGGCAGGAAATGATGGCCAAAAGAATATAGATTGACGACTTCACAGACTTGACAAGGCAGGAAAGGAAGGCCAAAGAGAATATGGATTGAAGACTTCACACACTTGACAAGGCAGGAAAGGAAGGCGAAAGAGAATATGGATTGACGACTTCACAGACTCGACAAGGCAGGACATGAAGGCCAAAAAGAATATGGATTGACGACTTCACAGACTTGACAAGGCATGAAAGGAAGGCGAAAGAGAATATGGATTGACGACTTCACAGACTTGACAAGGCAGGAAAGGAAGGCGAAAGAGAATATGGATTGAAGACTTCACAGACTTGACAAGGCAGGAAATGAAGGCCAAAAAGAATATAGATTGACGACTTCACAGACTTGACAAGGCAGGAAAGGAAGGCCAAAGAGAATATGGATTGAAGACTTCACAGACTTGACAAGACAGGAAAGGAAGGCCAAATATGGATTGACGACTTCACAGACTCGACAAGGCAGGAAAGGAAGGCCAAAGAGAATATGGATTGACGACTTCACAGACTCGACAAGGCAGGAAAGGAAGACCAAAGAGAATATAGATTGACGACTTTACAGACTCGACAAGGCAGGAAAGGAAGGCCGAAGAGAACATGCATTGACGACTTCCTCGACAAAACCAAGAAATCTATACGATGACGTTAAAAGCGCGAGAGATAGACACGAATGAAAGTCAACAACAAGGAGAATCATCGACACCAACGGGCATGAGACTATCCATGGAAACTAAATCAAGTCAAGTCAAGTCAAGTTAAGTCAAGTCAAGTCAAAGTAATGGTAGCGATGGCAATGGGTTTGGGAATTTTATAATACGTGCATTTCTAAGCTGAGGACGATGATGATGTTTGTTCTGATTGATGATGGCTGTAAAAGCGGTGGTTGTGGAAGTAGTGGCGGTAGTGGTGATAGTGATGGTAGCGATGGTAGCGGTGGTAGGGGTTTCATGGTTAGGGTGATGGTCTTGGTTGTAGTCATGATGGTGGCTGTGAGTATGCTTCCTGTGGTGTGATTCTGTTGATGATAATGATGATGATGATGGTCGTAGTAGTCATGGTGATGGCTTTTAATTTGATTTGACCGTACCCACATCCACTATTAGGGTGATCTCAGGGGTGTGATATAATTTTAAATGTTGCACGGGCTGGTCTGTAAGCAGTCAATGGATCTTTTAACATTAACGAATACAATGCTGTGATCTGTAAAACTGGACCTCCTCTTTATGGGCCGTCTTCCATGTGACTAGGTGTCAATCCACTTACCTATACCTGCTTTTTATGGGCCGTCTTCCATGTGACTAGTGTCAATCCACTTGCCTATACCTGCTTTTTATGGGCCATCTTCCATGGGACTAGGTATCAATCCACTTACCTATACCTGCTTTTTATGGGCCGTCTTCCATGCGACTAGGTGTCAATCCACTTACCTATACCTGCTTTTTATGGGCCGTCTTCCATGTGACTAGGTGTCAATCCACTTACCTATACCTCCTTTTATGGGCTGTCTTCCATGTGACTAGGTGTCAATCCACTGACCTATACCTCATACAACCAAACAAAACATCGAGAACATGTTTCAACTGCCAGGGCTTGACTTCACGGCATTTTTGTTGGGAGGCCGACACCTTGCCCCTGGACTACCGAGTCCCCTAATGGTAATGTCAAAACAGCCAATGATAGATACCTGATCTGCATAGTAGTTTTGATGATGTTCATTTTTGGTAATGGGAATGGCACTGATGATATTCATTTTTTGGTAATGGGAATGGCACTGATGATATTCATTTTTTGGTAATGGGAATGGCACTGATGATATTCATTTTTTGGTAATGAGAATGGCACTGATGATATTCATTTTTTGGTAATGGGAATGGCACTGATGATATTCATTTTTTTGGTAATGGGAATGGCACTGACGATGTTCATTTTTGGTAATGGGAATGACACTGATGATGTTCATCTTTGGTAATGAAAATGATGATGTTCATCTTTGGTAATGAGAATGGATGATGATGTTCATCTTTGGTACTGAAAATGGCACTGATGATGTTCATCTTTGGTTCATCTTTAATGAAAATGGCACTGATGATGTTCATCTAATGAGAATTGACTGATGATATTCATTTGAAAATAGCACTAATGGTATTTATCTTTGGTAATGAGAATGGCACTGATGATGTTCATCTTTTTTTAATGAGAATGGCACTGATGTTGTTCATCTTTGGTAATGAAAATGGCACTGATGATGTTCATATTTGGTAATGAGAATGGCACTGATGGTGTTGATCTTTGGTAATCAGAATGACACTAATGATGTTCATCTTTGGTAAGGAAAATGGCACTGATGATGTTCAGCTTTGGTAAGGAAAATGGCACTGATGATGTTCATATTTGGTGTTCGTCTTTGGCAATGTGAATGGCACTGGTGATGTTCATCTTTTGTAATGAAAATGGCACTGATGATGTTCATCTTTTTTAAATAAGAATGGCACTGATGATGTTCATCTTTGGTGATAAGAATGGCACTGATGATGTTCATCTTTGGCAATGTGAATGGCACTGATGATGTTCATATTTGGTAATGAGAATGGCACTGATGATGTTCTTCTTTGAAAATGAAAATGGCACTGATGATGTTCATCTTTTTTAATGAGAATGGCACTGATGATGTTCATCTTTGGTAATGAAAATGGCACTGATGATGTTCATTTTTGGTAATGAGAATGGCACTGATGATGTTCATCTTTTTTAATGAGAATGGCACTGATAATGGTCATCTTTGGTAATGAAAATGGCACTGATGATGTTCATCTTTTTTAATGAGAATGGCACTGATGATGTTCATCTTTGGTAATGAGAATGGCACTGATGATGTTCATCTTTGGTAATGAGAATGGCACTGATGATGTTCATCTTTGGTAATGAAAATGGCACTGATGATGTTCATCTTTTTTAATGAGAATGGCACTGATGATGTTCATCTTCGGTAATGAGAATGGCACTGATGATGTTCATCTTTTTAATGAGAATGGCACTGATAATGTTCATCTTTGGTAATGAGAATGGCACTGATGATGTTCATCTTTTTAATAAGAATGGCACTGATGATGTTCATCTTTGGTAATGAGAATGGCACTGATGATGTTAATCTTTGGTAATGAAAATGGCATTGATGATGTTCATATTTGGTAATGAGAATGGCACTGATGGTGTTGATCTTTGGTAATGAGAATGACACTGATGATGTTCATCTTTGGTAAGGAAAATGGCACTGATGATGTTCGGCTTTGGTAATAAAAATGGCACTGACGATGTTCATATTTGGTAATGAGAATGGCACTGGTGATGTTCATCTTTGGTAATGAAAAAGGCACTGATGATGTTCATCTTTTTTTAATAAGAATGGCACTGATGATGTTCATCTTTGGTGATAAGAATGGTACTGATGATGTTCATCTTTGGCAATATGAATGGCACTGATGATATTCATCTTTTTTAATGAGAATGGCACTGATGATGTTCATCTTTGGTAATGAAAATGGCACTGATAATGTTCATCTTTTTTAATGAGAATGGCACTGATGATGTTCATCTTTGGTAATGAGAATGGCACTGATGATGTTCATATTTGGTAATGAAAATGGCACTGATGGTGTTCATATTTGGTAATGAGAATGGCACTGATGACGGTAACGGCTGTTGTCATTGGGATGTTGCTACAGATGAGACTGCCGTAGTATCAGAATATTATAGTAATGATGTTTGTAATGATTATATTGATGATTATGACGAGGAAATCTATGATGAACAGTGGTGATAAAAACAATGACAACATTGTCAACGTTGATGAGGATGACGAAAAAAACAATGATGATAATAATGAGATCGGCGCGGTTTGCAATGACAGCGATGACGATGGGCGAATTTATGGTGGTAAAGATAACATGAGATAAGGATGATGGTGTGCTGCTGCTTCTGCTGCTGCTGCTGCTGCTGCTGCTACTACTGCTGCTGCTGCTGCTACTACTACTATTGCTACTGCTGCTGCTACTGCTGCTGCTACTGCTACTGCTGCTGCTACTGCTGCTGCTACTGCTGCCGCTACTGCTACTGCCGCTGCTAGTGCTGCTGCTACTGCTGCTGCTACTTCTGGTGCTACTGCCGCTGCTACTGCCGCTGCTACTGCTGCTGCTGCTACTGCTGCTGCTACTGCTGTTGCTGCTGCTACTGCTGATGCTACTGCTGTTACTTCTGATGATGATGATGATGATGATGATGCTGATGATGATGATGATAAGGATAACTTCGACGATGTTTGTCGTAGTGATAACAGACCGATATATATATAGGAAAATTCCATGCTCGAAAAAACGAAGTTGAAATTTGTTTCAAGTTTACATCTTGATATGAACTTCTCTTATTTGTGCGTAACAAAAAAAAAAAAACAACATTTTCCTCTCCTTGGAATTTCATTAAACTTTTGATTTAATTCTAAATATGTTTCGTATGGAACTCTTTGTTCTAAAGCATTTTCTCTTTTAATTTTCACTCTGCCAGACAAGCAAGACGTCCATTGCTTGTGTCGCCGAGAGGACACAGTTGCAATGTTAAAACAAATGGTAAAAAAACCCAACTGCTTTGAAGGTTTGCCTTGGTAGAGAAAGTTTGTAATGATATTCGTATAGACAATGTGGTGTATCACGTTGCCATGGGTCATGTCAAATTCACGTAAACAGAATGCTTATTATGTTATGTTATCTCTACATCGATCACCCTGATCTAAATTTCTAAAGATATTCACTGGTTATCGAAAGAGAAGACATAATAAGTGCAAAGTCTAGAATTGATCTAAAAATAACTGATACTAAATAAAATAGCTTAAATTCCTATACACTTAGATAACTTCAAAAATGGTCAATTTCCTCATAGTCTGTGCGTATGTTTGTGTGTTTGTTTGAGTGTGTGTGTGTGTACGCACATCCGTTCCACTTCTTGTGTCATTATACCATTAAATGTTAAGCAACAAACCCTTCTGAAAATGATAGTATTGATGCATCTAATGATAGAAAACTATAGAATGTACAAACGTTAAAAACTTCCAGGTTTATGACAAGATATCTGCATGTCTGGTGTGTCTACAATTAAAATATTCTTTTGCGTTACCTTTTTGTCCCATCAAACTAAGTCCTTCTCAACCCCTTGAGGAGTAT
The DNA here is from genome assembly GCA_037039925.1 of Doris montereyensis. Lineage (NCBI taxonomy): Eukaryota > Metazoa > Mollusca > Gastropoda > Nudibranchia > Dorididae > Doris > Doris montereyensis. The sequence goes on from JAXRKP010001019.1 coordinate 166,128, forward strand.
GCAATACAGCCACCTATAGGGTGCTTCGTTCTAAGACACAAACTTCCTCTACCTATAGCTGGGAACTCATTCGCATATGAGTCGAGTGAGGAAAACAGAGTGATGTACCTTTCGTACAACGTTGTGAAAAAAACACATGGGCCACTTTGGCACTTGAATATGCGGCGTTGTGATTACAAACTCTCTACGCTTTCGGGGAAAAGACAAAAAGGGATTGAGGGGGGGGGGGGAGGGGGGGGGGTCAAGCAAGTCGTATACTCTGTATGGGTTGAGTGGAGGGTAATCAGAAGAAGAATCCTGAATGAACTAGGCATACATCAAATTGTGGTAGACTGCCATTGCTTTCCATGCGGCCTTTACTAAGGGAAGGCTACTCGAACATACGACTGCCAGTCGATTGATTACGTCATCTTATTGTATTCTTTGGCCAGCTACAGGTATTTAAAGCTGCGTCACATCCACATGACGATGAAGGTAATGACCGAACAATGTCTAGGCATGGCATGATGTGGTCACCCCATTGACGTGTCTAGTAGCAGATACACAGGATTTGAAATGACGTGCGAGATGCAGTCATGGGTTTATGTATGTGTGTGTGTGTGTACGTATGTCTGTATGTATGTCTGTATGTATGTATGTATGTATGTATGTATGTATGTATGTATGTATGTATGTATGTATGTATGTATGTGTATGTATGTATATATGTATGTGTGTGTGTGTACGTATGTCTGTATGTATGTATGTATGTATGTATGTATGTATGTATGTATGTATGTATGTGTGTGTGTGTGTATGTATGTATATATGTATGTGTGTGTGTTTGTATGTATATATGTATATGTGTGTGTATGTATGTATATATTTATGTGTGTGTATGTTTATATATGTATGTGTGTGTGTACTTATGTCTGTCTGTCTGTATGTATGTATGCATGTATGTATGTATGTATGTATGTATGTGTGTATGTATGTATATATGTATGTGTGTGTACGTATGTCTGTCTGTCTGTCTGTATGTATGTGTGTATGTATGTATATATGTATGTGTGTGTTTGTATGTATATATGTATGTGTGTATGTATGTATTTTTGTATGTGCGTGTGTATACGTATGTATATATGTATATGTGTGTGTACGTATGTCTGTATATATGTATGTGTGTGTATACGTATCTATCTATGTATGTATGTGTGTGTATACGTATGTATCTATGTATGTATGTGTGTGTATACGTATGTCTGTATGTATGTATGCATGTATGTATGTGTGTGTATACGTATCTATCTATGTATGTATGTGTATACGTATCTATCTATGTATGTATGTGTGTGTATACGTATGTCTGTATGTATGTATGCATGTATGTATGT
>JAXRKP010001019.1:177500-179071 GCA_037039925.1 Doris montereyensis
CAAATCCCAAACAATATTCACTCTCTATCCCAAAACGATTTTGCTCAATTTCCAAAGGTGAAAAGGATTACAATTGCTGCCAGCAATTTACAGCTGATCGACGCCAAAACATTTCTAAAGCTTTCAGACCTGCAAACGTTGAATTTAAAAGGAAACAGACTCTGCAACCTTTCGAGACCTGTATTTCAAGGTCTTAACAAATTAGCCAGTTTGGATCTGACGGGTAATTTTGGCTGTCACATCGAACCTGACACGTTCGATGATTTGACCAGTTTATCAACGCTCAGATTGGCCGGCATTGGCTTGACCAGTGCGGGGAATCTGTTGTCCAAATTGAAATCGCTGAAAACTGTTGACCTTCATGGAAACAGACTTATCCGTCTGGACACCGGCTCCTTCGCTCACCTGTCCAACCTCAGACATTTAGACGTGTCCTTCAACAATCTGCACGAGATGCAACCAGGTATGAAGTCCGTTTTATCCGGTCTGACTGATCTAAGACTGGACTACAATCCATGGCGATGTAACTGCGCTTTAAGGTGGGCCAAGTATCTCCCGGCTAAATTCGTGCAACCTTCGTTTGGCCAAGGCGCAGGAATAATATGTGACCAACCGGCCAGATTTCAATTTCAAGATTTGAGAAACGTTAAAGAAGTTGACATGATTTGCATACCAGCTAGAATTGATTCTTGTTCTAAAAGAGTGGCGATCAAGGAAGGGGATCCAGTCACGGTGACTTGTAAGATAGTCGGCGATCCATTCCCGGATGTCGTGTGGTCCAGGCCTGACACCAGCCAGTACACATACACACTGCAGTCCAACGTCACTAGCTACACCAACGTATCGATCGCCGTCACCGACTTCTCACGCCACGATGGTCAATGGAAGATCGACATTTTTAATCTGAATGGATCAGACACCAGAACACTTGAAATCGATATCATTACAACAACAACCACAACAACAACAACAACAACGACGACAACGACACCAACAACGACATCACCCCCACCACCACCACCAACAACAATGATGACACCAACCGCAACCACAGCTTTGAACTCAATGTCATCAGCGACGCCGTCGTCTGTCACTTCTTCCTCCTCTCCACTCAATCAAATACACCCAGGTAGTTCAGTCACAACGCTATCCCATCAAGGCCAATTACCTGGAAATCTGAAGACCTTGTGGCCAGGTCTAGGGCCAGGCGCATTGCCTATTGGCTACAAACTACCTGCCTCTAGCACCACACCATCCACTGCAATGCCATCTAGTGTCAGCGTCGTACTAGTTGTGGCTGCGTCTGCTGGGGGCGTCGTCTGCTTGATTGGCTTCATCCTGTGCGCTTTGGTCATTTACAAGACTAAAAGGAAATCCAGAATTGCTGCTAAAAGGAAATCTGTTTACTCGACTTCCGGTGAGTTCGAGATGTTCACCAGGTATCCGTCTAAAATCAATGGTAGCTTCCGATTCACGGAATGAAATTCTTGGACCAATTCTTGGAAATAGACTTGGAAATATATCTAAGAGAGAGAGAGAGATGAGAGAGAGAGAGAGAGAGAGAAGAGAGA
>JAXRKP010000102.1:0-37506 GCA_037039925.1 Doris montereyensis
AACAATAACATAAAACAACAACACAATAACATAACACAACACAATAACATAACACAACAACATAACACAACAACACAATAACATAACACAACAACACAATAACATAACACAACAACACAATAACATAACACAACAACACAATAACATAACACAACACAATAACATAACACAACAACACAATAACATAACACAACAGCACAATAACATAACACAACAACACAATAACATAACACAACAGCACAAAAACATAAAACAACAGCAACGTTACACGTCCATCGGCATCAGGCTGTTTTCAAACATTGCTTGTTTTAGTTTTAGTGCAATTTACCCTGTCCACCATTCGCGGGGATCTCAGAAAGAATCAAAAGGAAACAGCAAGATGAAACTGAAAACTCAAAGATAAGCGTAGACAAGTAGAACCTACCCACAGCTCCTGTCAACATCTCAAACATCTTTAACATTAACGTAATGGATGGTTATACAAATGGTCTTTTTTATTGTTGTCATAGAATTCAGTAGTAAATGAATTACATGCATATATATGATAAATACAAGCAGTGAGGCAAGGGGCATGTCAGAAGTTAATGTAATGACACAAGACAATATGAAAGCCCCATAGGAACAAAGACGAGACAAACACAAGGAATAGACAGAAAAAAATCCAGGCCAGCATGGGGATCGAACCCGCGACCTCTGCGTCGGCACCCATCGCCTCGCCATGAAAAGAAAGCGTGCTACCAACCGAGCTACCAAGGGAGCATAGTTAGCTCGATTGGTAGCACGCTTTCTTTTCATGGCGAGGCGATGGGTGCCGACGCAGAGGTCGCGGGTTCGATCCCCATGGTGGCCTGGATTTTTTTCTGTCTATTCCTTGTGTTTGTCTCGTCTTTGTTCCTATGGGGCTTTCATATTGTCTTGTGTCATTACATTAGCATATATATGAGTATGACACTGACACTCAAAACTTGCCATTACTCAAAGGAGCCACAGTAGAGTGAAGACAGGTGATAAGCCACAATGGGTTGTTGGTTGAATTGAAATTTATCACGTCCACCATTGTGGTGATCTCAGGGTGAATTAAGAGGAAACAGCAAGATAAAAGGGAAGTGAAAGAGTATAAAAAAGGAAAGAAATAGGACCTACCAGCAGTGTCTGTCAACCGTCCACCCACAATATTAGGTTTTTTTCCCCATTGCAATTTACTTTCCGCCATAGGCGGTGATCTCAGGGAGAATTAAGAGGAAGTGGCAAGATGAAATATAAGTTGAAGAGTGAACTGAAAAAAGTAGGACCTACCAGTAGCTCCACCCATGATAAACCCCAGTGACACAACTCCACCACAAAAGACACGTGGAGTTTCTAAACCGTCTGTCAGTGTCAGTGTCAGACAACAAGACAAGAGAGGAGTTCATCATATGTATGTAAGGTCTGCACACTTATGTAGAGGCAAAACTCAGTGTGATGTCAGAGGGAGGAACAGAAAATGAGATGGAATGAGAGAGGAGAGGAAAAGAAGCAAAGAAACGAAGAGTGATACTGATAGTGATAGCCTACATGTAATATTAATTATGTAATTAAAATAATGCCGTTGAAAATTGTCTAAACGCGTAGGTCCACTTGACGTAATTTTTCAGAAGAAGAAAATACGTCATAAACCATTGAACCATTCATTGATGCTATGCTTTATGGAAGAAAACCAAAAATATTTATTGTTTAGGTCATGTGCCTAAAGTAAAACTAAAATGAGATTTTCTATTAGTGTTAGGTCAATATTTATACAAAACATGATCAAAGCATGTAGTCTGACGAGTCATATTATAAACCGAAGCACCAGATGCCATTCCATTCATTTGGTGGAGTTGTCTCTCTTAGTGAGTCTTTGTCTTACTTAATGTTGTTTATCATGAGTACTAGTTAGTACATGTAGTGAAGTCTGTCTTCAGCAGACATCAGTTGTGTCCATGATCTAAGGTAGGCCTATATATCATCATGTGTATGATTATTAAGTGTTTATGTAAGTATGTATTTGCACCATGATGTGATTACTCATTGAGATAATCAAGTCTGCTTATGTCTTGTTGTTGGAAGCGTCTCTGCATTTCAATCAATTTATGTTTAACTGTTTAGGTTCTTGCTGCTCTCCAAATGAAATGCAGAATTTTGCAGATTTCAAACATTTTATGTTTATTTGAAATAAATATCTCAAACTATGTTATCATCTATTTCTTAATTATTTACCATTTTCTACTTTACATATGTGTGTGTGTGTGTGTGTGGCGTGGGGAAAAAGGGTTGGATGTTATTTTCATTGTAATAGTTTTATCAAGTTTCTTTTCTCTTATTATCTTCCTCTTTTTTTCTTCTTTTGAAGCAATTTACCCAAACCCTTTTCTTATCACATTACAACAGTTAAGCCTATGGATCTGTACATACAAGATTCTCTGTGGTGTCCGTATTGGTTGTTTAGTTGAAATATATCTATCCAATATCAGGTCCGACATTGTGTTCCTTGGGAAAGACAACAACAGCATTTCCCCACTTTACCCAGGTGCATATGTACAGAACTGGCAGGGTAAAACCTGCATCAGACTAGTGTCCTTGCCAGGAGGTAATTATTGTCACCTGTTCACTTCACTATGAAACCCGGATAAGCTTTGGCTCTATAGGCCTTGAAGGAACTTTACTTTTTAAAAACTTTTTTCATATATGCTATGTACACAGGTGAATAGCTGCCAGCTTGTTCAGATCGAAAAACAGACTTTGGCAGCGCAAACTAATTCAACTTGCACATCACAGCCCGCAACATTCGTGAAAACAATGATAATTCAATTTGAATTACCCCCTTTAAAAAAGGTAAAAAAACACAAATTTCACCGATTAACAGTCTTTTTGGTGCAATGAAATGCCCTCACATTCGTTTTGTAAATTCAGAATGGCGCCTAACGTTAACTATGGTTTCTTAAAAAAAACTAACTGATTACGATTCATATACATACTTTTCAAACTAAATACAGACTTATGTACTCAAAAGCCAAAAGCAAGTACTAAATACGTTTTGTTATGTACTGTTTTGGCAATATACAGGTGAATTATGAGCAAACACAAGATCTTTGAAGGAGTCAAAGCCAAAGAAAGAATTGAAGGCAAAGTGGTAGGATCTACAGTGTACCAGTAGAATCCACTATCTGTCCATGTGTGCCACACACATTTTTAGAGCGGGATGGCTTCTGCCCAGTATTCAAGATTTACATTATGCATGATGTAAATGTAATGACAAGACACATAAACTCACAATTAAAGCATATGAATGATTCGTTTTGGAAATCTCGTTTTATTTATTTACATTACATTCTTTATCATCCAGTTGATTGCCTCAGCACATAGTTGGTTGGGGAAGGAAGAAGAAGATATTGTCAGTTGAATACTAAATTCTTATGCTCCAATGAGCAAATAACCTCTATACAAAAGCACGAAAGTGGAAATCTAAGACCAATGAATAACAATTCAACAGGAAGGGCTTTAAAGTTGGGAGTCATGTGATGGGCACATCTAGAAATTCAATGTGTGATGAGGTCAAATGTATTAATTAAATGCTGATAGTGATACATTATAATCTATACCATTAGTGGCTTTCTTCTTACATAAAAACACAAAGGATATCAAATTGGTTTCACTTCATAAAATTTGTTTCTTTTTAAGTTAATCCCAAACCTCGCTTTACCACTTGCTATACCGTCAGCTTTTCTCCTTTGTACAGATCAAACAGTATACAAAAACAATAAAATAACTCATTATACTGTCATCTGCCAATGATATAACGCTAAGCTATAACACACAACAGATGGCGGCATAACAGCATACTTATGTCAACAACCACTGGTGTTTTTATAAGTGGTGAGCTCTGGATACTACTACTACTATAGACTAGTCGCTAAATAATCATATAAACACAGCAGTCAATGGATCGTTTTCAAGCCAACATAAAAAAAAGCAACCCCAGGGGCATGCATATTGTTGTGATATAAAATAACGAGACAACAAGATGCTCTGCCCATGGATTGTTCTATGATGACAGCATAGAAGAAGGAAAGTGTTGCTCAGTGAATTTAAAACGCAATCACCAGAATAAGTTCAAAAGTCTATCAATCAATTTACATGTCGTCATCGTAGAAAAAGAGTAACATAAACTATCCCAAGATGACACTGTGAAGAAGATATTAAAATACAGTTGAAAGATTTGAAACTATCATTCTATGATGCACAAGTCGACAAGTCACTTTTCTTCAGCAGGAGAGCTCGCCTTGATTGACTCTGAACTTTCTTTTGAAAGACTTCTGCAAAACGTATGCGTCGGCTGGTTCAATCCGCTTGTAGTAATTTCTCTTTTCCACAATTTTGAACCCAAATTTTTCATAGAAGCGGATGGCACCCTCATTGTTGACTTGCACGTGCCTGAAGCAAAATAGAAAGAAATAGAAATTTTAAAGTATATATATATATAGCCTGCCTGTACGTATTTATACATGTTTTATAATTTTGTCTGCTAGTGGTAGACAAACATATCTTTCTTTACATGTCTATTTTACTGCTCATTTTTACTTGCGTCACTGAAATTTACTAGTCTAGCAGATCATATGCAGTAATCTCAGGATGAATTAAGAGGAAACAGCAAGATGAAAGACATTTGAAAGAGTGAAAGGAAACAAATAGGACCCATCAGTAGCACCCCTACCGCCTCATACATTTACTGCACATTCCAGTATTTTAACTTCTTGAATTCAAAACAGTGGGAGTTGGTTTCAACGAAAAATCGTCGGGACTGATTCTAAGTCCTCGCTGTATGAGACCTTTCCTTGAATGCAAAGTCAAAAAGGAACCTCCCATTTCAACAACATCGATTTTTGTTTTATTTCAAAGGAAAGGCATTTGCGTTTTGTGAATTTTGATGTAGATGTAAATGCCATTTCAATAAATCAGAATGAAGCCACGGTACAGAGATAGGTGTGAATGCTAGCATGGCAAAGAAGAAAGTGAGCAACAAATAGAAAACTGGCAATACGTCTTACCCCTACGCCTTTAATGAGGTTGTGCCGGTCAATACTAAAATCATTTTGATTTGTCCAGCCAGCACTTTTCCCCCACTCACCAATCTTGCTTCTACTCACTCACACCAACGATACTACAGTAGAACAATTGCTCTAGTACCTTTGCCTACACTACACAGCCCAGCCTGGCTGTTAACAATTAATAAGTCATCCGTCGCGCCTCCCAAACACACACTCACACGCAAACAGTGCAGCGTCAATCAACGACTTGAGCGTTTAGGCTGCTTCTCGCTGGTAAAAATTCACAAAACAAAGTGAATCTAGTGAGAAGTTGTTTCACTGCCTTTATCAACCGGCATCACATCGTTAAGTTATAGGCAATTGTACCCATGCTGGGTCCTCGTTGGATGTGTCATTAGTTTTTACAAAGAGCATGTTACATTATTGTAATTTAAATATAATTCTAGTTGTCAGCAGTTAAATCGCCTATTTTGCTGTGAACGTTGTAACTTCCATCAGATCTGAATCATGATCCACCCTCTACACCATGTATTTAACTATTCGATTCATTACAACTTAACGCCCCATCTACCAGGGGTAGGGAGGGACCTCAGGCGAATATGAGGAGAAAGAGTAAGATGAAAGAAACGTGGAAGAGTGAAGGGGAAGAAGTAGAACAGAACACACCAATAGCGTCAACTAAGCACATCCATAAACCATGACGACAATGACATAGGCAGACACTCTATTAATAGACGTTGAACTTGTAAGAAACACCAAATCGTCTCAGGGCATGAAATGTGACCTCTAAATGACACTAAATCACCACAAAGGCTTTTGCTTGTTTGTTATGCTGAAACTTACCCTCACCCACCACATGCACAGTGATTTCAGGGTGAATCATGACTATTATTATTATTATTATTAAGTAAGACCTACCCTACCAGCAACGCCTGCCAACTGCCCACAAATCACACGGGGGCATAATAAATCTCATTGCACTACATTGCAGCCAGACAGGAAGTCAAGTTCTGCTAGATCCTAAGCAAAGGGAAACAATTCTGAACAAAATACAGGGAGATGGTGCTTGCCTCTCAATCTCAACCAAAAGATAATGGGTTTGAGCTACACCGATGGGCGAAAAATTTTCTCAAGTTTTTTTCGAGCAACCCCCCCCGGTCCAGGTAGGTGGATAGACACCTAGTCCCATCAGAGACAAACGATAAAATGGAGGTCCCATGTGCATATCACAACACTCTGTGCACATTAAAGATCCCTTGGCTGTTTAGAGGGTAGTCCAGGAAAAAAAATTTAATATCCTACCAAAACACCAGAGATCACCGTAGTTGTGGATGTGGGTAAATCAATGTATAAAATGTAACCCGTAATTTGCAAAATTCCATTGTACACACTTCCCATTGATCAGTTTGATTTGATCCACCCCTCTACACCATGTAGATTTATATTTAACTATTCGATTCATTACAACTTAACGCCCCATCTACCAGGGGTAGGGGAGGACCTCAGGCGAATATGAGGAGAAAGAGTAAGATGAAAGAAACGTGGAAGAGTGAAGGGAAGAAGTAGAACAGAACACACCAATAGCGTCAACTAAGCACATCCATAAACCATGACGACAATGACATAGGCAGACACTCTATTAATAGACGTTGAACTTGTAAGAAACACCAATTTGCAAAATTCCATTGTACACACTTCCTACTATTGATCAATTTGATTTATATTGAACTAAAAAAACACACAAATAATTAAACTTTTACATGAATGCAAACGTTTAGAAAATCAAACAAAATACAACACTGAAAAAAATTTGCTAAGTTGACATTGGAAACTTGATCGTCCCACTCACTCTTTCAGGTACGAACCTCTGGCTGCCATTCCACTCACTCTTTCAAGTATGAACCTTTGGCTGCTCAATCAGGTTGAGTTAAAGTCACAACTATTATCATCGTCACTTTTATACCACATACTTTATTAAATATGTTTGCATTGCCACCTTAAAAATACGAGATCTCGCGAAATTTGCGACTCTCAGTTTCATTTTGTTTACTTTTGCCACTAGGGCCCCTTAGTGCTGAGTGGGTGCATTTGAGCATGGTAGGGTGTAGAGCAGGGTCCAATATGCTACGTTTTGATATGTTTTTGACGACTGTGATCAATTCCTCAATTCCCCACACAAACATAGATATGCAATAAAGTTTATACAATAAGGAGAACTCAGTAGTCCAGAGGCATGGCGTCCGCCTCTCAACCGAAAGGTCCTTGGTTCAAGCCCAGTCGACGGTTGAAAAATGTCCTCGAGTTTTTCTGAGTGATATCTACCCCCTGGTCCAGGTAGGTGGACCGACACCTAGTCCCATCAGAGACAAACGATAAAAGGAGGTCCTGTGCACAGATCACAGCACTCTGTGCACTTCAAAGATCTCTTAGCTGTTTACAGGGCAGTCCAGGCACACACAAAAACTTAATCCTACCACAAAACCCCAAGATCACCTTAGTTGTGGGTCAATCAAATCGAATCAAATCAAATAAATTATATACAATAATGGATTTATGGAAGAAAAAAACCGTATCCAATACTCACAAGAAAACGTTATCAATGTTGCCGTCTTTCTCACAGATTGCCAATACATGTTCCAACATAACCGTACCTGGAGAGAGAAGAACTCGGGTGTTGGTAGGAAATGAAAACAAAACCAGAACAGATATAAAAAGATACAGTAGGATAACTTTACATATATTAAGTAAGTAGTTTCTTCATTCGTTACACTTCAAGGCCGGAGCTTATCCCGGTTTATATAGCATGAAGCAGAACAAGTGATAGTAATCACTTCCAGAACAGGACACTGACTAGTCTGATGCAGGTTTTTACTCCCAAGCTAGTGCTTGTACCCATTTTGCACCTGGGTCGAGGAGGTAAATGTGTGTTAACTGTGTATAGCGAGACAATTTTCAGTTTCAAAATGGTTGTTGGACAACAGACAACATTCAAATTGTATCATTCATCGATCAAAACTTATTCACATTTCACCCATGTTGACTTTTGTTTGAAAAGGGAAGAGGGTCTTCACTTTGATCGCTTGATGTAAAGTTGAATTAAATGTTTAATCTTACTATACTAAGACCATGCTATCCAGAGATGCCAACCTTGCAAAAATTCTTATTTCATCAAAGCTGCTGGATGCAATGAGAATGAAATTGAAGACTCAGAAGTTCACATTCTGCGCAAGACAAGAAAATGCAAATTTGGTAGGCTTACAGCAAAGAGACTGGCAAAAACCTGAATCGATGGCAGATTTAGAAAAAACTAAGGAAAAGTATAGTAATCCGATTTCGGTTTGTGGTTCGTACAGATGAAAATATGCACAGGTGTCGAAAGCCCGAGCTATTACGGTGCACATAACACAGGATGTTTTGTGCGTTCAATCTAAACTTTGCACATTTGCATATCCTGGTTGGCATCACTGTGCTATCTTGTCTTCTAGAGCTGTTCCGGAACTATTGGACCAACCCATGATCCGAAAGTCCGGTGACAAAAGCAAGTCACGGGTCTGAGCATCAGACACAAGCCAAGCTGCGGACGACAATTCGACCCTGAAGTCATTTCAATGCAAAAATCAGACCAGTCTGAATGTCAGGGATCATGTTGTCCGAAAGTCTTTAGGTAGGCCCGTCCGAGATCGAAAGTCGCAGAAAGTTTGAGTGTGACACAGCTTTATCTTCTTCTCTTGTTCGTTCACCATTTCGATTTCTTCCTTAGCTCTTATTTTTTCTATTATTATATGGGCTTAATTTGTGTTGCCACTGTGTTTAAAAAATAAAAAATGAACACTCACTTTAGGGTTTTGTGAATTTTCAGTGTTTTGGGTTTCTCCCTTTTAAACCGTTATCTTATTTGTTGAATTTTTAAAAATTGGTACTAAATACAACCTCAATTGACTGTGCCATCATTCAGAACATTAAAGAAATTTATGTTGACAAATCTCATCATTGATAAATAATCTGCATACACGACTCTATGGCGCAATCTAAGATATTGTCGACAGTAACAAAGAGCAAGATAATTATACTGAAAGTAGTGAAAGAAAGCCTAAAATTCTTCAAAAGATGGGAAAAAAATAAAGACAAGTTGAGGTTGTTCATCTTCACATGAAAGATATAAATAATAATAAATAAATTTTATTATTACTACATAGAAATACAAAAAAGTGTTTTTTTAAAAATCAAATTATAAATGTTTACCTATTCCCAAACGTCGGTATGGAGCAAGGCATCCAAGAGTCATGATATACAAACGTCGTAGATTCTCTATCCGACAACAGACAGCACCTATCACAATATCATTATAATATGCTGTGAAAGAGACCAAAATAATATAAATGAAACATTTAAAATTGATTGACATCTTAAGCTGCTACATAAAAATATATACTTTCATATATAAGCCTTTCTCACAAGGTGGGTTGGAAAAGTCATATGTGATACCATTATTATATGCTTTTCTATTTCTTTCAACTTCATCTTAACTGAGATCTGAGACCTAAGTAACAGCCGTGTGGTCATGCCATATTACAACCACCAAGAAAAGACAGTCCAGACAAAATGAATGGAGAAAAGAGGCCTTGTATTGTAAAGGAAGCTAGCGATGTGATCTTACACAATGTAATGACCATGACTTAAAAGTACACAATGCTTTGATAGAAAAAAAACAATGGAAAAATGATGAAAGTACCGTTACATTGACTGTAATTAATCAACACACCAAATTGATCAAGCAAGATTTCTATGATAATCAATCGTTATGCATTAATGAACTTATTAAAGCCTTCTACTTGTATAGCATGCCTGAAGAAACAACACAGTTCCTGTTTGTGCCATTGTCAACATGCAAACAAGATGAAGCTACGGCAAAGAGATTTACATCTTCAATTCTAGATCAAAATCCCAGAATATAGCATTTCAATTGAGAGTATTAATAATTAAAAAGAGTGAACATCACAACCAATAGAAAAGCATCGGACAGTTTGATATTAATTCAACGAAATAAGCTGATGAAAGTGATTGCACAACATTAGATCAAGAACATGAAATTCTTTAACTTGCATGACGAAATGACCTTCCTATTTACCCCTTATGGTGAATTTATCACAGTGAAGGAGGCCAGCACAATCCAAAATATTTTCATGACCTTGCTTCATCTACTATTTTCTCCTTGCATGAATTATGTGAATTGCATATCAGTGGGATTCTGAAGAGATATCATTTCCCATGAGATAACACATCTTGCGATGGTCGAGGATAATAAAAAAATAAAAGATGTATGGCAATTAGACATGAGCAATGACAGAAATTAACCAAACAAAATTCCTGTTAACTAATAACCAGACCAGACTTGAATTTTTGCAATGCAAGAGTCAATTACACTCAAACCTCATTATATACTGCCAGCTATTGTACCCAAAGGTTACCTTTGAGCCACACATTTGTGCTTCTTGTCTTTGAAAATATCACTAACAATTTGTTTTTATTTGTGGATTGTTCTCAACGGTTGAAACATGACCAATGGCGACATTCAGGGTATTGATGCTTTTATGTAAGTTTGACTCGATGATCTTTGACCAGGCCAATCTAGACTCTACCCACTTGCATCACTTCAGGGAGCGAGGTCAGGTGGTAATGCATTGTGGCCATATAACGGATAGTAACAGTTAAGATGGAATGCTGGTGCCAAATCATTAATGGATGGAGGTGCAATGTCTGTAAACATGAGTCCACAAACTGTGACAACACTACTGTATGACATGGAGAGACCATACAAGATTCTCAATTCGACTCACATTAAATGCAACAAGCCAAGAATGATATATAAAAAACATAATTTATACTCATATTCAATTCATTAAACACAACAGCTATGACATTCAATGGCAATTCTTCATGTCACAAGATTTCAAAATACACCTCATCAGAATGTGACAAAATATGATGTAGATATATATATTATACAAATAGTAAGAGTGCTGTACCATCTATCTGATTCTGCCTGAACCTAGATTGTCAAGAGTTTTAATTTTTTGTGTATGTGTCTAAAATCTTTGTTCTTTGTTTACAACAAACATAACTGCCAGTTAGCCTTTTTGCACTAAGCTCATTTAATGCCTTGAAGAAGGGTGCATCTTTTGAGAAAGACCAGCTTAATAAGAAATATCAAATTCTTCATTTACCTTTGAAGTGAGACTAGTATTAGTAGTAAGAAGGGTGGCAATCGAATAAAATTTAGGTACACAAATGTTGGAGTTAGCAAAAAAAGTAAGTGGATATGAATATTCAGATAAAAGAGAGTTAAACTTCACTGTCCTTTCTCCATAGTCTAACCTAATAAATACAAACACCATGAGAACACTCTTAAATAAACAGTTAACGATCCCAAATAATACTTTTTTCCCATGTTTATTAAAGAATGTGGGATGAATACACTGTCAATCTATCTAACCTCCTGGAATAATCATCAGACTTGTTTACACGCATATTTAGTGATGGAGTTGTTTATTTCTTAAGTTGGCTGGATATCTAAAGCTTTGTAAAAAAAATATTAATCGTAAATCAGCAGAACTTACCTAGTTTGGCAAGCTCCCCAACTTCTAACACATCTTTGTAGAATTTGTCGTTGTAAGTTACAGGAAAGACAACCTGGTTCAATCGTTTCAACTGTTTGATGTTGTGGCTGGTAATTTCACCAAGTTCTATCCTACCCCTTGATGAAGTAAGAGAATGACATTTTTATCATATTTTTAAACCAAAATGAGTCTTATACAACAGAAACCCGTAAAAAGAGGAACAATGGGGGAACAGGCTGCTGGCCTACTATAATCGGTTTCAGTGTACGATCAGCCTAGCCAACTCACTCATCATGCAATATCATTTTAAACCAATGGTGCCAGCCCCTTGTAATGTACTAGATGTAGATACACACTCTCTCCCGCTCTCTTTAGGCCTTTATCATGCATTCAAAACACCTGCATTGGGTCTCAATGAAGTCAGGATTGAAAAATAATAATTTTGAGATATTAAGCATAGATCTACAGTATAACATACTTCTAGGCTTCTCCTGTGTACTTTCTGTGTTAAAAGCGATTTTTTCCTTTCAGTCCTTGTTATCTATAACCAGTATGGCCTCCAATATAGGAATATAATGTGTGTGTGTGTCAGTTGTTTGTCCCTGTGAGGCTAGACAAAGCAATTATCATGGAGATGAAAGTAAATCTAGCTCAACATAAACAATGAACTGAAGTACTGCAAAACAGCAATATGTTTTATTGACTGCAGTACTTGTTTAACTCAAGTACTTATAATAAAAGCAGATTTCCCGACCGAGGACTGAGCTAGATTCAATTTCCAAACAACCAGATCACTGTGGTGTGTGTACATTTTGTATACTTCCCATATGTTTCTGATGGGTGTGTAAGGAAAAGGATTCTCTTCTCTCCATATCACTATTTTGTAGCAGTCCATTACGTCAAAATTGATGGTAAAAATAAAAACAAAGCAGGAAACATAAAAAACATAGACAATTGAAGCAAAACGATGCAATGTGTGAGTTTAAATAAAGGCAGTGCAGCAACTTAAAATACCATCAATGACGGGCCGTGGAAAGTTATGTATTAAAGCTTTCTTGAAAAAAATAACAAAAGCCGATCTGATCGTTGAAAGAGGTGCTACCAACGTCCGGGTTGAACAAAGGAAGCAGCAGTTAGCGGGCAGCCGGCTAAATACAGCAGGCTGTCGAGTGTGTGGCCATTTTCGTGAGCTGCAGTGTTACCGAAGTGACCTTCATGTTGAGATTAACCAAAGTCGATTATGCTATACTAAATTCGATATTATGTAGGAAGGCGTTTACTGCATGGGATAATCGCACTTTAGCACCGCCAAGATTTCAGTGAATACGATTACAAAAAACTCAATTTTGCTCGATAAAAACCCTCTTTCACTCTCTTGATAAGCTAGAGTGCGGCGTGGCCGTGTTATGAGACCTCTGACTCTCACATGTGTGTTCATTAACTCCCACTTTAGCATGACCTTAGTAAATGAAGGAATTAAGTGGGAGTAATATCAAGCATTTGGCACTTTAGATATTTCTAATGGCTCTCTGACCATAGCCACAACAGTGGGAAATACACAGCGTCTGTGTTAAAGCAGGAGTAATGACAGAGAGACAACTTGGAAACACAAAAGCGGGGCTTTTTGTTGTTTGATTTGTTTGTGTTCATGCAGGGAGGTAAGCTCCCCCTCCCCCCACTTCCCTAGGTCGGCGAAAGAGAGAGCACTATCGCTGTTTTTTCAGTGAGTCAGGTCAGCGATATACTGCGAACAGTATCGGTTAACTATTTTTTCAAGTTCGATACTGCCTGTCGGTGCTAAAGTGCGACTATGCCCTTTGTATTAGATCTTAAGCCAGTAAGAGTAATGCATGCCATGAGTCATGGCAACACAAGCAGAAAGCAGAAGTAAGTGACATGACACTGTAGATCTAAAGCCAACAGCTCGTACTGACTAGAACAACAATTCTAGACAACTAGATCAAGATCTTATCTAGATAAATCTAGAATTTAGAATCTAAATCTGTAGATCCATATAGATCTAGAGGTGCTTAGAGTAGACTACTAGAGCTGAACTAGATCTAGATCTGAATAGATCCTGGTAAGACTCTGAATCTGAATCTAGCCCTAGTTCTATTAGATT
The DNA here is from genome assembly GCA_037039925.1 of Doris montereyensis. Lineage (NCBI taxonomy): Eukaryota > Metazoa > Mollusca > Gastropoda > Nudibranchia > Dorididae > Doris > Doris montereyensis. The sequence continues at coordinate 13,806 of JAXRKP010000102.1, forward strand.
ACACACAATCGTGACCATCTCTTATGTGTTCAGTGTTATCTTCCACAACAGGGGAAATACACATACCTGTGTTAAAGCAGAGTAATGACAGAGAGATTAACTTGGAAACACAAAGTGGGCTTGTTGTTTGGATTTGTTTTGTGTTCATTTCCTTTCAATTGCTTCAAATATTGATGAAATCGATTAGCATTGAAAGAACATTTCTGTCGATTATCAAAACTATTCAAAACTTGGACTTGCTTGAAGTTGTTTCTCAGCTGGTCCTGAAGCCGAAACCTGAAAGTGAAACGAAGGGGGGATACGAATTGATCGACAGCAAAATCCTTGCCTTATAACAGCAAGTGCGTTAGGCTAATTTTCCTTTACTTATAACGAATATATGAGGAAGCAATGACATTAATAATACATTGCTTTAACTAAATCGAAATCCAAGATACTTAATCTAGATAAACATGCCCATTATCGATGTCAAAATAAAAGTTGGAACTAGAATCTAGATCTAGGGCAATAAAGATGATCCATATCTAGATTCTAGAGATCGTCTTTAAAACTTTTCAATACTTCATCTTGATGGGACTCTTCTTGGTACCATTTACTACTTTACGGGAGTTCCTTAGTCATGAACATCCAAGAAAAATAACATTAAAAAGAGGGTCTTTTTTGTGGAGGCATACCCAATACAGGTATGGATTTAAAAGACCGGGAGAAATTAGTTTATGGAGAAGGTGTTTTTGCTTGATTGCATAGTCCCTAAAGAACATGTGAACAAGGAGTGCAGATAGGCTAGTGAGAGTGGTGGTTGGTCTTGATAAGATGGTGGGATGTGGATGCCACCTCCCCCTCCTCCCACCTGACCCTAGGTTAGGTTCCTTCAACATCTCATCCCAGCTGTGATTCAGCAGTGCCTTGCAAGAGATCCAAATTCTGAGGCAATATGGCGATAAAGGAACTCATTCTACAGTTCAAATTGTTAGCATTGACTTACTAGATCTAGATTCTAGATGATTTATCTGAAAGTTTTATTTTGATGGAAATTGGATTCCATGATATAAATATATTTTAGCATCAAATCTCTCACTAGTTCAAGTCAGTCCTAGTAGCCCTGTAAAAAGGTCAATATGGATGTAACTTCCATGTCGCTACATAACCCCCTCCCAGCGGGATACAGTTCCTGTAGGAGCGATTAAGGACGCTGTCTGCTATCATGTGGAACCTCAGGGGGGCGTGAAGAACTCTTCCGCTGCGTGAAGTCACGTTGTCATTTGCTGACGGTTGATTTGAATGAGAAGGTGGTGACAGTCGCAGGCTTTGAGTTGAGAATTGATCAGGGCGGTCAGCTAGCACGTTGTTTCGCAAGTGGTTAACTGAGTGAGGTAAGCCGTTTTTAGGCGGTCAATTGAGATGTTTTCTAAAGCGCCCTTTCATCTGAGGGTGAAGTATTTATCATCCTTCTCAACAACACGAAATGGACCGTCATATGGTCGTTGGAGGGGGTTCTTGTGTGAGTCTTTCCGAACGTAAACATAGTCGGCTGAAGCTAAAGTTGAGATCGTGAGGAGGGTTGTTTTCCATGGAACTTCGGCGCAGGGCAAGAATTGAACGCATGATTTGTTGGAGTTGCCCTAAGGGAATGGTATATCTGGTTCGGAATTAGAGTGTCACATGGTTGCAGGAATTCACCAGGTATGCGGAGTGTCGAACCATACACAAGTTCGGCAGGTGAGCAGTCAGGATCCACTCTCCAAAAGAAGAGCAAAGGCCCTAATAGGAACCATGGAAGTTCTTCAAACCAATTTGGAGTGGTTGTCGCGAGCTTTAGTGCTGCTTTGAGTTGGCGTTGATTCAACCATTCCGTTTGCTTGTGGATGGTAAGCGGTGGTTGTTTTTGCTTTGATGCCAAAGTTTGTTGAGTTCAGTCCAAGAATCGAGGTGAATGCCTCCCACGGTCAGAAACTATGTCTTGGTGCTCAATCTTGAAATCCAATGGTGAAGAAGAGCTGAAGCGCAGGTGGTAGCAAGGGCATCGGGAGAGGATGACCAGGCCATCTCGTGAAGCGGTCAATTATTGTGAATAGGTATTTCATACCTTGGCTTTCTAGTAGAGGCCCAACTAAATCTACGTGGAGGCAGCAAAACCTATCAGACGGGGAAGGCGTTCTGTGAGTGGGGGATGAGTATGGCGATGGACTTTAGAGGCCTGACAATCAGGGCACTCCCTGCACCATTTGCGGATGTCACGTTGCATGCCATAAAGCAGCGTTGTGAAATTGCTTTTGGGTGGGTCTAACACGGAGTGTGAAAGACCATGAATCTTGTTGAACACGATGGGGTCCAAGAAGTACTGGCCTTGGCGCTCCCATGGATGTGTCGCACAGAAGCGTTGACGAGCCGATATCAATGTCTTTGATCGTCAGGCCTGTTGTTTTGGCCATACGGTATGAGACCATTTCGTCTGCTGTTACTTGGTCACGGGCGAGGTGGTCAAAGTTGATGTTTTCATCCCAATGATTGTCCCTGCCGATCGCGTGGAGAACCAGAGTGTCCGTGTTTTCAGTTTCTCGTATTGTGTTTATCCTCGACAGGGCGTCTGCGACCACATTGAATTTACCTTTGATATATTGAATGTCCGTAGTAAATTCTGCGATGAAAGACAAATGTCTAGTTTGGCGCGGAGAACGGTCATTCTGGCTTTTCAAAGCAGTCGTCAGAGGTTTGTGGTCTGTGAAGAGGGTAAAGGGTCTTCCTTCCAAAAAGTGTCTAAAATGTTTGATTGCACTGTAAGATGCTAACAGTTCACGGTCGAATGCGCTGTACTTCTTTTTCTGCGTCAGAAAGCTTTGGGAGAAAAAGGCAAGGGGTGCCCAGGATCTACCCTGGCGTTGCTCAAGTTGGGCTCCAATGGCGGTGTTCGATGCATCCACGGTGAGACTAGTTGGAGCCTCTGGTTGAGGATGATGTAAGAGTACTGCCTCACTGAGCAGGGTTTTGGTTTTGTCGAAAGCTTCTTGACAAACGCTGGACCAATCAATCTTTTGTCCTTTGCCACTTGCCTGAGCATGGAGCGGGGCTAGAGTAGCAGCAATTCCAGGAAGGAAACGGTGGTAGTAATTAACCATGCCTAGGAAGCGTTGTAGGCTCGTGCGGTTGCGGGGTGGTTCGCTGTCACGAAGGGCAGCAATCCTGTCAGGAAGAGGAGTGATTCCTTTAGCACTGACGTGATGTCCCAAGAAATCGATTTCGTTGGCAGCAAAAACACATTTGGTTTTTTTATGACCAGGCCATTGGAAGATAGGAGTGTGAAAAGTTCCTGAAGGTGCTTAATGTGTTCCTGTGGAGAATGACTTGCAACCAGAATGTCGTCGAGATATACGAAAGCAAAGGTCACGTCGCGCAGTATTCCATCCATGAGGCGCTGGAAAGATTGGGCAGCATTTTTCAATCCGAAAGGCATTCGGAGGAACTCCCAGAGTCCGAAAGGTGTAATTATTGCTGTCTTTGCTATAGACGATGAGGCCATGGGGATCTGATGATAGCCTCTAATCAAATCAATTTTTGAAAAGATTGAACAGCCAGCAAGATGGTTGGTGAAATCTTGAATATGCGGTAGAGGATAGCGGTCGTCTTCGGTTGATGCATTCAGACACCTGTAGTCACCACAAGGTCGCCATTTTCCATCAGGCTTAGGGACAACATGGAGAGGTGAAGACCATGGGGATTTTGAACGGCGGACAATGCCTAATTCTTCCATCTTTAAAAACTCTGCTTTAGCAGCAGACAGTTTTCTTGGTCTAGACGTCGAGCTCTTGCATGTGTTGGTGGGCCATTAGAGACGATGTGGTGTTCGACGCCGTGTTTGTTGGTAGAGTTGTCAAAATGTGGACTAAGGATCTCAGGAAACTGCTGCAGCAGGTTTGAATATTCGCTCTGCGGCTGGAGACTTAAACCTGAGAGTGTAAGGGAATGTTCAGACTTTTCAAGGAGGATAGACATGTTGTCAAGTGACACAAGGCGCTTGCCGCGGAGGTCAATTGCTAGTCCGTTAGATATAAAAAAATCTGCACCGAGTATAGGCTGAGTGACGTCAGCGAGGTGAAACTGATGTGTGTATCGTCTCTTGGGCTTAACATTAATGACATGATACGAGTTCCCCAGGTGCGAATGGATGTTCCATTGGCTGCTGAGAGTTGTATTGAAGGGTGCCGTGTTTGACGATCTTGGGGAGAAGCAGGTATACAGACACCTCCGCTCCTGTTGAGGTATGAAACACCAGATTTGCGGTCCTCGACTGAAAGCGTGTTGTTTCCCTGAGGAGAGCCAGCTGCTGCCACGCCTAGCGACTGGCCTTGTCGTTTCCCGACTTCTGGAGAAGTGATGCAAACTTGCATCCAGGTTGACAATTGCGTGCATGTGGGCCGAATTTGGTATGGTAGAAACAAACTGGGGCTGGTGGAGATGCTGTGTTTGTTCCCGGGCGACGAGAGTTTTGGTTATGGGACCTGAACCTAATGGACTCCACCCCTGCAGGAGACGGTTGGTCGGTAGCATGTGCAATCTGCTGGATGTTAGTACCAGAACGCGCTTCAACCCGATCGGCAGCCTCTGCCAGTTTTTCCAAATCATCGAAGTCCTGACCTGCAATGATGGTGCGGACATCGGCAGGTAGGTTGGAGAGGAACAATGCTCTTTTGAGGGTTTGAGGATCATCGTTTAATGCGTTGATCTTTCGTAACAGGGCAGTGGGCTTCCTATCGCCTAGACCGTTTAGGTTTAACAGCTCACTGTCTCGTTGAGCTTGAGATTTGCCAAATGCTTTGATCAGAGCTCTTTTGAGACTTTTGTATTTCTCAGATTCTGGGGGCTTACTTAGTACATCATACCTCTTGGCAGTTTTGAAATCCAGTGCAAGGACAACATAGTCATATTTTGTCTGGTCTTGTGTGATGTTCTTTGTGCCGAACTGGGCTTCTACTCTAGCAAACCAGATCTCTGGGGAGTGAGATCCAAAAAATTCAGGCAGCTTGACAGATACTGCATTGACCTGGCTGCTTGGTTGTAGGGAATTGTTGGCTAGCTAGGGCAGCAAGTAGCGACTAGGTCGATTGGGTCTGGGGTTGAGACATGTTGAATGTTGCAAAATAACTCTAAATCTAGATCTGATCCTAACTGACTGTACGACGTGTGGGGTAAAAGTCTAGATCTTGTATACTAAAATTAGATCTATAAAGTGCAAAGTAAGCAGAGTAGAGAGAGGTAGATTTACCGTGGGGCCAAGGGTAGATCTAGATCTAGATTTTTAAACTGGACGAGTTCAGAATCGGGTCAAATTAGCATCAAATCAATATCAACTATCAAGTATCAAATAAGTCATTAGTTCAAGTCAGTCCTAGCAGTTCCAAAAGGTCAACAATGTAACTCATTGTTCACGATATTAATTTGTCACTGACGAAATTGGAATGTTGTGCCTGACTGAAGAACTCACCTTTACACTGTCATTTAAATTGTAGTCTTGCTTGTATTATTATTGCTTTGTATTTCTAGATAGTGTGGCAAATGAAATTGTGAAAAGTATTATCACCTATACTTGCTTTTCCTACGTTTAAACGATTAAATTCACTTACAGCTTTTTTAAAGAAAATCCAAAATAAAATTTGAACTTCCCACCATGCATCGCTTCAGAAGAAATATCCAACCCTCCTTGGATATGTGGTCATGTCGAAGATATTCGCCGCAATTGGTATGACCGCAGTGGATAGATCGTTATTATAGGGGCACTGCCTCTCAGATCTGTCGAGAAAAGGTGAGTAAAATGAAATGAGTTCCTGGTGTTATTATAATTTATAAATGTAGATTTACTCAATTATCCACTTTAATGATCAATATGAATACTAATTGAATTTTGGGTAGAAAAAAGTTTGCTGTTTTCAGCCATTGAGCTTTTGAAAATTGCTTACTTTTACAAATATTATGACTAATTTCATAGATTCCTGGCAAGTGCTCTCTTTTTATCGAGAGTAGTTTCATCCAACCCCATAACAGTGTTGAAAAAAATCATTTTTATTTTTACACACTGATTTCTGCCTTTCTCGTGAATCAAATTAAGCTAAATCTTTACCAAAGAAATATGTTAAATGATTTTTCTAGCAATTTCAGTAGAATTGTATGATCAATAGTGTCACAAACGGCACTTAGGTCAGAAGATATATAGCAGACACATCTGGCTTTTATCAAGACTATTGTAACAAAATCACTGAGAACTCTTATTAAGAATAAGAGCAGTTTCAAGAATGGTTGGCCTTATAATGCTGATTGGAAGATTTTCTTTTTCTTGAAATGAGACTTTCAAGGAGCTGCCCCAGAACAACTTTCAAGGAACTTAAGGAGAAATTAGAGAGGGGACAATAATCTTTTAATTATTATGATTCAACCAGGATTTGATAACAGCTTTAAAGTGTAAAGCGCACAATGCCAGTTGATAATGAGTTGTTGATTATAAGAACGATCGAGGAAGCAGTAAATCGAAGGCATGCTTTAAGAAGGGATGTTGGCAGCACATCCATTCACATGTTTGAGGATGAGTTGAGACATTTTCTCTACCTCTTTTTGACATGTTCTTAAATTTGTCTTAGTGGAACTAGTTTGGTTTTTATCATTCTCTATCGACGTTTTATCACTGGCCAATATTTATGTTTTTCAAGTTTGCTACCAATATCCTTAATTTTTTTATAAAATAATGCTTTCTACACATGTTTAATGAAAAATATGAACTCATACTATGTGTCATTTCCTCTTCAGTGGAATTTTAAATCTTACATGTTGTTGATCATTGTACATTTTGTTGTCATTTCTTTTGCATGGAGTAATTCAATTTTCAAATGTTTTTTTAAAATTATGCTTCACTATTGTCTTAAAGGTGTAAGACGCCATGAGACGGTTAGGCAGGAGAGATGTGGTCAGGTCGTAGTGTAATCACAGCGGCAATTGAAACCCACGGCTGGCTAGGTGTTTTTCCGGCGAATGTACTCTCAGGAAAGGTACTTTGCTATGCTCTTTATCCTCAACTAGGTCTGAATGGGTAACCCAGCTATAGGTAAAGACGGATCGTGTCAGTATGAAGTGCTAACTGTGTGCTTCCCAGGGAGTTGAGATGGACTTTGAAGAAATGGCCTGCTGGGAGATAAATATTGCACAGCTGGTGAGCCTGCACTTGTGGGGAGATAATGACTGTATAAATCCATCTTTATCTTTGGGTGAATAGGTGCTTCTGTATCTGCAGTGCAGTAGTTACCGCCTAAATGCCCGCCATCTTAATGCCTGTTTCTCCTAAAGACCACAATCTCAGTGAAACCAAATTTTTTCATGTGCATTGCCTGTTTGAAACTAAGATTGTTTCCCCTCAAATGCCCAGTTTCTATAGCAACTGCAGGTATAGTCCGTAATGGATTTTAAAATATCTTTTATATTCTATTATACATGTAATCCGATCATACATTAGGGCTGAATTTATGCCCGTCTACAATGTGCCATGCATGGTAACCACCTATATATACCTATCCAATGTAATGCACAAAAGATGACCAGTCTTCTTCTTCTAACTCCACCTACTGTTAATATTAGTACAGCCTTTGTCCCATTGGATCACTGGTTTGTCACTAGGCAATTAAAATTGAACATCGTTCAGATTGGGCTCTTTCCTTGATGTCAAATTGCACAAAATTACCTGGTGCTTTTAATTGACCAGACATGGCTGGTATGGACAGTTTTAGTTTTATTGCTATCCTGGTTACTTGTCTCGCATTGGCCGTATCTAGTGGCTACTTTGGGTCTTTTGCGTCAGTAATTGGGCTCTTCACCTAAGTGTTAGAACTTAATGGTTTTGTGGTGTCCTTTTTCTCCAAATCTACAAAAACTGAGAACTCTTCTGCAGCAAACGACCTGGCTATGAATCTTTATCCAGATTGATCACTCCCTGTGTTTTGCCCTACCAATTTTTCCCATAAATGCGCGTGTTTTGCCTAGGATCTAATGTCCGTGTTTTCTGCTTCCTGGGCACTGGGTATTTATGCGAGTAACTACTGAATTATTATTGTTATTATTATTATTACATTACAAACAGCTACATCTCATTTTGTTAAATATGTTTATTTTTTTCTTTTATCCCAGCTGATTCATAAAGAAGGTATCAAAGCTGTACTGTCACAATGAAAATTACGAGCTGAAGTGGTTAACGTATTCTGAAACGGTTTGTATCCCTTTTTTTCATGTGTTTTGCTTGTTTTTGATTGTGGGTTGCTGTTAATTTGGAACTGGCTTTTTTTGTTTGGTTATTGGCTGAGCTTGTGGGTGTGGCTGTGAGGGAAGGAATGGGGTTGTGTTATTTGGTATTAGGAGGCAATGTTTTTGTTTTTGTTTGGTTTTTTGCTTTTAAAGGAGAGGGGGAGTTATATTGTTATTTCTAGTGGAATGTGACTTTTTTTTTTTCAGGTGACGTTATGGAGGGAAGTTCAAGATTGTTTTCCAACATTTTTTATACCTAAATGGGAAGGGATCTAGACTGAAATGAATTTCACTGTGCTTCTCACATTCAAATAAGCATAAATTTCTTAATTTCAAAACTTAAATTCTGTGTGGTTTCTCTTCCTATTTGTCAATTCATAGACATTTCCCCCATTCAATCAACTCTAGGCCTAATCTATGATTCCATCTTGTCACCAGCCTATGAAATTTTTCTATTTTTTTAACTTGTGATCAGAAGTAAACGGCGTTTCTTTTTAGTTATTTTCTAAAGAGGAAGATATCTATTTTCATTCTGTAGTTGTTATGTTTCATTTCGTTCAATAAGATTTTGCCTACTCTTATATTATTAGCATTAAGAGTGTAGTGTAGCAGAAGTCATATCACAATAAAAACATTTACAGAGAATGTACCGTATGTCATACATACTGACTTTAGGGCTGAGAGATGGAGGCCATACCACTAATATTCTGGTTAGGGTTGAGTGTGGGTTAAAACTGGAACTATTTATCCTCTGAGATTCACAGGCTTTTAGTCTTAGGCATTCAAGCGTCTCCTTAATACTCAAGGTTTTAACGAACTGGGACTTCCGACCCTGAAGGCAATAAGGTCACGGGCTGTCACAACCAGCCTAATGGCGAGCTCTGAAGCATATCATGAGCAAACATGATGACACTCCATTTCATTGCTCTCTCAGAGCAAAATAACTCCATGCCTCAACTCAGCAGTGTAACAAGGCTTGAGCAGTGTAAAAAGAAAGATAATTTTTTATCAAATCACGGGGCGCTCCTGTGATAATTTGTAGAAGATTATACCTCCGCAGTTGGCGTTTGAGTGCTGGGATTTTCATTTGGAGGAAAATCTTGTTTTTTAAACGGTCAATTTATATAGGAAAAAATTGTTCACTCTGAGATTGTAGGCATTTGGGAGAAACAGGGCATTGTATGAAAGCATTTAGGCAGAACTACTGTGTCTACTTTTGATGTACAACATTGGTCTTTTGAATAAAGATTGGTCTTTTAAATAAAAAATTATTTTTAAATGAAGATTGGTCTATTAGATGAAGATTGGTCTTTTAAATGAAGATTGGTCTATTAAATGAAGATTGGTCTTTTGAATCAAGATTGTTTTTGAATCAAGATTTTTGAATAGTGGTAGCTTAACTTATCCTACATCAATATTTTTTACCAAGGAGGAGGCGGAGAGGGTCGACAACTGCGACTTAGCGCCGTGGATCTGACGGGCACCTTGAGTCAGGAAAAGCTGGACTGTGGTGTCAATTTCTCCTCTCACACTGTCCTACAGACACGTTTACGTCCACTGCAAGGGCAGGACGAGAAGTAGCTCCTGACCATGTGCTATTTAATGAAGGTGAAATGTGTTTACACCTGTTAAGTGAACCAGAGTTTTATGATGCATAGTTGGTCTTGACTTTGAGATACGTTTTGTACCAATGTCATGTCTTTTATCATAAGAAGGGATACATTTGTACATATTTTGGAAACTGAATAGGCTTTTCAGGCTATCAATATTTGATATTTGTCTTATAAACAGAGATGAGAATAGTCTTCATTTCTTGAATATCCCTCAGACACGAATTTGACAATGTACTCTCAAACTCAAAACGTGGAAAATTCCCACTAAAATGCTATCTCTGGCTGAGGTCAATGTTTCTCTAAGATGTGCCCGAGAATTGGTGCTACATTACCAGGGAGAAAAGGTGCACACTGTTGAGAAACCTCACCACACACCAACTTTTTTGTGTAACATTCATTCTCATGCACACAGAGCCTCAATTGGGATTTTGTCACAACTTACACTGCACCAAAAATGTATACACGCACAGAGAATAGACAAATTAGAGGGACCACAATCTACATCCTACTTTTGACTTCAAACTGCTGTTTTCCATTTTTATGGATTTTCCATATTGATCTATACGTCTCACTCTGTGTAATATTTATCTTCATCTGTGATATTTCTAAGATGCTTTGACTGAGAGCTTCAAATTTAGTTCTATATTAGAAAATAAGATCTCATGATGTGTGTTGCTGAAATCTGAAAAATCACCACGGTCTCGTTAGCCAAAGAGAAAGTGATGTACCATCAAGCTTGTGCAAGTGCTTCAAGATTTGACTTTGATGCCAATGATAAATTTAATGGAATTGATTGGAAATGTTTAGATGAATATAGGGTGTTTTTTTCCTGCCCAGGCATTATATGTTTATGTGAGTGTCGTGATTGACATAAACCTAACATCCCAATCAGATTGATTAGATAGTAAAAATGAGAGACACTCTTACATATCCGCTCACTCTAAACCAAGAGGAACTGAAATCTTCAATGATAATGACTTTTCACACTTCATATAAGAGAGGACATACATTTACACACTCATTCAGTAATGTCAATTTATTACAGTGAGGAAATTGGAAGGAGCTGGCATCGCATGAGGTGCACTGTGTGTAGAACTGAGATCAACAAAGAATAAACTGGCAATGAGAGATCCTTGGAATGTATTTTTAAATCAAAGAAGCCCAAAAGGCTTTCGTGTTGGTGTCAGACTCATTATATTTTTGGCCGTGATGGTCATTTCCAAATTAAGAGAAGAGAAAAACGTAGTGTTGTGAATTTGTCATCACAATGGACGCGCTGGATTCAAACTCCATGGCTGTCCCAGGTGGGGTTTTTAAATGTTAGTAATTTTAAGGAAAGCAATTTTTACTCTAATTTCCTTACTTGACACAGGTGTGAATAAATACCCAGCTATAGGTAGAGAAAGATCTTGTCATTGTCAGTGTTAGCGTGAAAGGCCAATAACAGCGGGCTGTCATAGTGTATGCTCTAGTTGAGAAGGACTGAATGCAATGGCCTGCTGTGGATAAATGATATACAGTCAGATATCTGTTCAATACATGATCACACATTTATTATTAATCTATTGACTTCTATTACCATTACTTCTTTTTTTACATGACTTGTCACTTGCTGTGTCTAAATTTTGTCTGTTTTGTCTTCTTTCTAAAAACAATAGGCACATGGCTTCTCCTGAAAAGTCGTTTGACATGCTGAAAATATGCCGGGCCCCGCACATCTTGGCTCCGCAACAAGCAATGGAATTCCATTAGAAACTTACAAGAAAATTCAGGCCGCTTGACGTGTGCTTGATTTGAATTTCTGCAAAACTAGTTGCATTTACTTGTTCAGATTCAAGTGATGTGCAATGTTATTTCTTACATGCAGTTATACTGGCCTACCTGAAAATCAGTATTACCAATGGATTTGGAGGAGGAGGGGGGGGCTGCAGTTTTTGCTAAATTTATGTTGCCATATCGCATGAAAGTTTGTGAATCTACTTTTGTTTAGTTTTGCTTTGTTTGATTGTTACAGTACCTACATTAAGTTAAATATACTAAAAATCTGTGATAAAGCACTGGTGATGTGAACAGGTGTGAAAATGACATAGAAGCTATCCCTCAGGGTCATTGGTTTGAAAAATATTGAAGTTTTACTTTTGGCGCTTTTGTTTTACATTGAAGATCTTGTCACGATGAGTGGAATTTCTCAGAGGGGAGTGGGGGAGGTTTGCTTGATGGTGCATGTCAACCCATCGAGCCTGAAAGGGAGGCTGACTTGGAAAATATTGACAGAAAGTGTGTTCATGTATATATCACATGAAAGCAGAATACATGAGGGTGATGTTGTGTAGAAAAAAGAAAAGATTGTATACTGTTGTGTTGTCAAAATATTGATGTGTGGAGGTAGTATCATGTAATTATTATGGAGGAACAAATACATACAAGACAACGACAGCCACATTTCCGTAAGCTACCAACTCAATAATCTATGAACTTGTTGTGCACTAGTCAAAGGTTCAGGCCTATTGTTACTAGCCATGGGTCAACTCAACAAGGAATACAAGTTACTTGGCCTGCACTTGGAGGTCCCTATAGCATCGCTTCTGAATTAAATTGATCATTACAAAGCCCTCCAGTCAGTATTGACTTGTGTTGAAAAGGTTATCAATCTATTTTCCTTAGAAGGTATTTATATTAATTATTAATAAGAGGTCCTCTTGGTCAGCGGCCAGTGGAACTTTTTGAAAACTTTGATTGAGATTTACGAGTTAAGATGTATGGATGTCAAAATATCTTGGGCTACATGTAGATTGTAAAGTTGTTCCTTCAAGGCCAGCAGCCCATAGAACCAAAGCTTATCTCGGTTTCTATAGCGCATGGAACAGGGATAATAATCACATCCTGGACAGGACACCTGCCGGTCGCAGGCTTTACTCCTGCTAGTGCTTTTACCCATTTACACCTGGGTTGAGTGGGGGAAATGTGTGTTAAGTGTTTTTCCCTTATAACACTACGTCGGACTTAGCTTCACTAGATTTAAATTGACCTAGTGGTCCCCACTGCATGCATCCTAACCTCTCTGTCACAGACACTACATTTAGATTGTATAGATGCATGATGATTGCATTATTGTTTCACCCATGTGCCATTTTATCAATATTTACTCTTTTTAAACTTGATTTTTATTTCTAAATATATTTTTGTAATATGTTTTTTTACTATACAATACAGTACAGCGTATGAATCTGAAACATTTTAAACAAACTCGAAATCATGGCTTTCATACTTTCTAGGTCTCTTTACTCCTATTTTTTGTACCAACATCACACCTTTCTTAAATCCCAACACAAAAATCTCAAAACTTCCTGACTCATATAAAGATTAAAAACACACTCTTTTTTTAAATGCATAAAATTTTAGAATTTTACACAAGCGAAAGGTTAGGAAGTAAGAGAATAGTCGCTAGTCCTCTTGATTATACGTGTACAAGGAAGTATTCTTTAGCGGTAATATGGATATAGAAAGGTATGTTTGGCCGGGGACGGAGAGGGGTGTTCACACTATACGTTTTGTTGGGTCGTTTTTTTCCCTTGTCAAAGGCAAGCCTATCTTCTCGAAAAAGCAGTTTGTTGTTTGTGTAGTTATGTGTCATTTAAACACTGCCTTGAATGATAAATGATAAGGTGCCAATGATATATGAATGTTCAATGATCTTCCCATTATTCATAGTCTACTTCATTGTGTACCTCCAATAGTTTGATCTGAACGCTATTGCTTCACTTTGAAATGGGTCGTGGTGATGAAGGGACAAGCTTATGGGTGAATTAAATCTAGATCCTCTGAATCTATGTCTGATACGACTGACTGAGTGATATGATGCAGGAGGGATGGGTAACACATATCAGTGTCACAATAGTAGTGTTGATGGATGGTGTGCAAATGGGATGGGTAGTCCCCCACGAAATCTCAATTTAATACAAAGGTTCTCAAACTCATTAACCGGTCTGGAGTGAGTTTGAGATAACAATGCTGCACTGTATGTTGTTTTCTTTATTTGTTGTGAATGTTTTAGTGGGTTTTTTTGTATGTTCTGCTGGCTGCATTGGTCACAGGACTGATGGTTGATACAAAAAACAGGGGTCCGTTCTGTCTTCCTTGTGGAGTTGTCACTTATTCTCTCTATCTCTCTCTCTCTCTCTCTCTTGTCTCTCTCTCTCTCTCTCTCTCTCTCTCTCTCTCTCTCTCTCTCTCTCTCTCTCTCTTTCTCTCTCTCTCTCTCTCTCTCTCTCACTCTCTCTCTCTCTCTCCCCGGCTGGCCCGCCGATCTTACTGAGCCGTACTTTTAATATTTGGCCTTATTAATAAGAAGTTGTATAGAATGTTACTATTGTTACGTTAGCACAAAAGCACACACCAGCCTTCAGTTCAGATTCACACACTCAGACACACATACACACACGCACACGGGAACTGAGGACAAGTGGTCTCCACTTCCTTGAGTTTTAGTTTTATTATTTTTTTTTGTTTTTTGTTTTTTGGGTTTTTTATTTATTAGGATCAAAAGTATATTTCGAAGTTTTTACATTGAAAATAAACATGTTGATAGGACACAAAATATAAAAAAGAGCTCATTCCTTATTCCTGACTTTTTCTTGCCTCTTCCACCCCACCTCACTCCTTCAAATTTGATAACTAAACAAGACATTTAGATATATGTATATAATATTATTATTATAATATATGTACGTTAGTATGTAACAGTTTCGTTGCAGTGTTCATGATGGATGACGTTTATCAATAACTCAGACAACATTCCCACAACTTCAAAAACAATTATAATCCATCTCAATGCTTTCAAAATCTCTGAAATCAAAATCATTTCGACGCGTTTTGCTTTGTGTAAAGCTGTCCATCTGGCTGCTATAATTTCGCCGCTTTGGAAAACAATCTCTCACTGGGGGACTGAGGTGGCTGGAGGGAACAGCTAAAAAAATCTTTTGCTTTTCGAGCAAGCCTTGGAGATAAGGCTGAGTGTTCCCTCCACCAATCTACTAATGGGTTTGCGTCTCTTGTTTGACAGGATGTTTCCAAATAGGCCAACCACAGGCTGAGTGTTCCCGCCACCAATCTACTAATGAATTGCGTCTCTTGTTTGACAGGATGTTTCCAAGTAGCCCAAACTTCAATTTTCTGTAGCACTAAGAGGGGCCGTCGTCTTTTGTTTCATGCGTGACCTGCTGGTCAAATGATGCCCATAATCATAACAATAACAATAAAATGTTGGCTTCTTGGGTGGAATTGGAGAATGCTCCTCTTCACTTCATCAATGCTGGTATTTTATTTGTAATTATCTCTACAATGTTTCGCATTTTACCTTCTTTTGTTTTCTTCATTTTCACCCATGTGTAACTGCAGGTATGGGGTATTTTATTTAGCTAATGTAAGATGGCCGGAAGGGGAGTGATTGGCCACCTGTCTGCTATGTCTGTGATTAAATTTTGTCTTTCATTTTTATGTCAGTAGAAAAGGGAATGAAAGATATATCATGGATGAAGATTGTATCATTGTTATAAATTATCTTTTATGCTCACTGTTGGGCATTTGTTTGAGTTTTTATGTGTTTGTATTATTGTTTTCCTGTTGTGAATGTTTTGGTCATGTTTTTTTTTCTAAACAATGATTTGGGTAGGTTTTTTGCAGAAACATTCCTGTTTTCTTTCTCCATTTTTTTAAATTATAAATTTGACAAAATTTTGTTGTCATTATTTTATAGATATTTATAGATTCCTCGGATTACCTTTGAAGCAAAAACAAAACTTATTTTCATATATATTAGTCTATCACTCAATATATGAATATAGATCATGGATGCTAAACAATATTCAGAAAGTACTGAAATCACACGATAAAGTTCCACTTACAGACATGATCATCATGTCATCTATCTGCTTTGTGCCAAGTGGCACATATAAGGCCTTGACCCTTGACAGATTGTCTCCACTCTTCTTTGTTGCTTCCTTGCTGCAGTCTTTATGGCGATTGACGGGGCTGCTGGTGGAGGTTCTATTTCTTTCATTTTTACTCTTCTTCTACTTCCTCTTTTTATCTTGCTGTTTGCTCTTAATTCACCCTGAGATCACCACAATGGTGGGCGGTAAATTTCATTTCAACAACAACAGACGTTTGTTATTGAAGGTGTCAATGTTGTGATCATCTTTCTTGTTTACCTTCCATGTTTCGATCTGTAAATAGTGTAAAGCAATATCAGTACCGCTAGGTTTTTGTATAATCTTAGTTTTGTCTTTTATGTGATGTTATTAAAATTAAATGTCCATATTTTATGGCGTCTTTGTGAATGTATTCATTGCTTTACTAGTTCTGTTTTTCATGTCTTGTATGCCAACGCCTTCCTTGGATAATGTGGCTCCATCCTGGATATACAAATTTCTATGCTTCCTCTATTTCTCCATTTCCAATTTGGATTCTTCTTTCTTGTCTTAGTGAAATTCATTCTCATCATT
The DNA here is from genome assembly GCA_037039925.1 of Doris montereyensis. Taxonomy (NCBI): domain Eukaryota; kingdom Metazoa; phylum Mollusca; class Gastropoda; order Nudibranchia; family Dorididae; genus Doris; species Doris montereyensis. Next base: position 30,196 of record JAXRKP010000102.1, read on the forward strand.
TTGGTTTTTGGAGTATTAATTTTAGGTCCAACACTATCGGCTATTTCACTCAGTTTTTTTTGTCTTGTAGAGATTAGGATTCTTCAAGTCAAGGTTATTAATAGTTTTGATGTGAAGTGCCATCTGATTCCTCTTCCCCTTTTCCTGTTATTTTCTGCATTATGAAGTCCAATACTAAGAGAAAGAAGAACCCAGACATTAGACATCTTGTACCATAGCCTTGTTTGACTCCAGTCTTAATATCGAACTATTCTCTTGTGTCGTCTTGATCAGTAACGGCACATTTAAAATCTTAGCTAACACATTTGTATGATTTCTCATGAATTTTTGTGGTATTTTGTACTTTCTTATTTAGAATCTTCCATAAACTTTCAAGACGATGGGAATCAAATGCTTTTTCGAAATCTATGAAGTTTTGTAAAGCGTGGTCTTGCCATTCATTGAATTGTTCAATTACATTGCGGATATAAATAAAATTGCTCTGTCGTCCCCCATCCTTTTCTATATCCGGCTTGTTCCTTTCTTTAGTTAGGGGTCAGTTCCTGTCCTTCTCCTTTCAATAATAATCCTTCCCATTACTTTACTTATTATTAGGAGTTGTTCGATTCCACACCAGTTTTTGTACTCTTTTAAGTCGCTGTTCTTTGGATGTTTGATATTATAATTAATCCTCTTTTCCAGCTTTGTATAATGTCTTCTCTTGTTTATATCAAACAGTTCTTTGACGTGCTGTGTTGTGTGATCTATGTCTGCTTTAAGTAGTTCAGCCATTATTTCACAAATCCGAGAACTTTTCCATTTTTCAGTCCTTTAATTGGTGGTTGGTGTCCTTATTTCTGTTATTTTTGGAAGGCTGCAATTTATGTCTTCAATCTCCTCCTGATTTGTGTGATTTTTCTTCATCATTTCTAAGGTTCTTCTTCATTCAGAATTTTGAAATAGTGCTCTTCTTATCTTTTCTTTGTCTCTTCTCTTCCCTGCCAGCTACTGTGTTGCCTTCAGGTCCATTTCACTATACACTGAATTGGTCTGTCAGTGTCATTGACTGAGCAGTGTTTTGGTTAGATCATATTATGATATAGCGTCTTCATGTATTTCTCATAAATTATCTGCTGCATTCTCTGCTTCTTTTGCAATATTCTCTATCCATTCTGTCGGTAAGTTCATGATATTAGGTGATATAATGTCACCTTCTTTTTCTTCTTCCTTTTATTTGCAGTCCCCTCTGGTGTATTATCACAAATATTACATGAACAATAAAACAAATCTATATATAACATAATAAATAATCCAGCACGTCGTAAAACAGTAACGCAGATAGTTCATTTAAAAACAACCGCTTCAGTTGAGTTTGTGTTGTAAGTTGTATGACTGTGATTGGTAGCAGGTCATTCCCCAATCGAGTGGCAGACGGGAAGAAGGACTTGAGGATTATTAATCCTCGAATGTGGTCAGTATGCGGTATGCTATTGTCCCGGGTATCAATCGATTAGTTGGTACATCTATTAGTCTCAGCTGTCTGACTTATGTGTTCAACTGTCTCTATGTGTTCTTTTTTTCCTTTAAAGATAATAATAATGACATGTAATAATAAAATGTATTTATGTATGGCCTAATGCCAAGGCCTCTAGGCTTTTAAAATGCACATTGACTCTCATAGAAGTTACTCGGATATCAACAGTCATTCTTCAAATTGCATCCATACCTACAACATACCGGTACTTGTAATTATTAGGAGAAACTGTTAATGTCAAATATTCCTTTAAAAAGGAGTATATGAAAAATAATAGAATATCAATATGGGACTTTAATTAGTTTAATCAGTCATCTATAATGGAAATAAAATATAATTAATGCCATCGTTATTTTGTTGATGTTTCACATGCGTTATTTATACACACAGAGCAAAGCATTCCGGTTTTCTGGACTGGTTTTCATGAAGCGCCATTGTGTCTAAGTTTTGATCTGGGGACAACTAGCAATTTCGATTCACCAGATTTTAGACTGCTCAATAAAGGTTCATAGGGGTGTATGAGGACTTTAAGATATGTGGAGGAGAGAAGCTGTTATTTATTGTGTTTAAAAGCAAAATTGGGCAATTTTGTTGACAGATTATTATTTTTTTTATGAATGTAGGGTGGAAAAACAGAAATTCGTCCATTTTTAAATAAAAAATAAAATTTACTGAAACAAATACAAGAGTTGATTTGTGTGTGTTTTCTTTTTTATTGTATTTTTGTAATGTAAATTAAGATAAGAAGTTACAGTGAAAAATATCTTTTTTAATGGTTTTGCTTTTTCTATTCTTCTCTTTCTTTATTTGTATGGAAACAAAGAAATACAAATACAGAACAATAGGTAGAAGAAAAGAAAATATGTTGGCTCCAAACCAGTGCTCTCCACTACTTGTGATAGTATTGATAAGAAACCTCTTATAACACTAATAACAGGGATTTTATCAACTCTTGATCACGCCTCACTTTATTAAATACATTAGTGATACAGAAGTAAGTAGCTTATCTAAGAACATGCCCCTAAAATGCCTTTATATCACCTACAGCGTCAGAATTAACACAACGCTTTTGTTGAGCGACTGGTAATCATTTATATCAAACAGGAATGACGAAGTAATGAGCTAGTGGTACACATCATTGATTTCTGCTTCTTTTGATACCTGAATTCATGCGATTTATAGTTATACACACTAACACAGCAATCACAAATTTATGGAATCTTCCAAAAGTTATGCATCAAGAAGGTAATTGCAAAAATTGGTTAAAAATTGAACGATTTACAAACAGCTGCAGAGAATCTTACACCCAAACAGGAACTAATGGTTTTAGGAGATTTAAATGCTGGAGTAGGCAACAATGTAGAAACAACAGGAGGAGTAATAGTACTAATAGGTGAAGGAGAGACAACGACTTCTCCAAATGGAGAGAACCTAATAAATTTTTGCCTAAAGAATAACCTGAAAATAACCAACACATTTTTCCTCATAAAGATATCCACAAAATAGGCAAGAGTAAATGAAGACAGGTGTGAAAAGTCAATGATAGATTATAATAGTTAACATCTCCCTTTGTTACAGCACGTTGAATGCAAGAGTAAACAGAGCAGCTGAAATATTTAGTGATCATCACCTAGTGATTGCCAAAATGAGATTACTGACTGAAGAAAGCAAACCGAAAAGGAAAGAGAAGAAAGCTACTAAACTCAAAATAGAGGAACTAAATAAACCAATAGTAAAACAAATATACCAATCTAGGATAATAAAAAAAATTATCAATGACAGGCAGATGGATCTCAATGATAGTGATAGAAAGTAGAAGAAAAGTGGCAGATGTATAAAGAAACACTCCTCAGTTGTACTTGTACTGAAGAGGTCTATGGAAGGAAACAAATTAAAATTAAAAGAGATAGGAAAAGAACAGCATGGTGGAATGGAAATGTCAAAACTAAGATCAAAGAAAAGAAGGATGTCTGGAAGAAATAGTTGTAAACAAAGAGACCAGAGGATAGGATAGATTACGTGAATAAAAGAACTATCGCCAAAGAAGAAGTTAGGAAAGCAAAACAGAACAATGGAAAGAGTTTGGACAAAGACTTCAAGAAAGCTATCCAAGGAAATCAAAGGCTGTTCTGGGGAGCAAATGAAGATCATGAGAAAGAGTAAAGCATGCCCAATACGACAAATTAAGAATGCCAAAGAAGAAATAATGAATAATATTAATAGCGAAATCATGGAAAAAATGGGAGAAATTATTTTCACCAATTACATACTCCCTTCAGAACATATGAAACAAGGAATACAGATCAATAAGTAAGACTAAGAGTAACATTAACATAATCGAGATGAGACAGTTGAAGATGTAGATATCTCAATGGAAGAAATCCACAGCTATAAGAAAAGTGAAATAAGAAAAGGCCCCAGGAGCAGATCAAGTTTATTCAGAAATGATTAAAAACCAAGGGAGAGAGGCAGACAAACTACTACATGCAATATGTCAACAAGCATGGAAGTGGAAGTCCAAACAGGTGCCAGACTGGAAAAAGGGAATCTGGTAGTACCAATACATAAGAAAGGATCAACTATAAAATGCTCAAACTACAGAGGGATGTCACTACTTAGCGCACCAGGAAAGTGTGTATGCCAGGATACTGGACATGAGACTAAGGAAAAGAGTAGAGGATCAGATTGAAGGACATCAGAGGGATTTAGACTAGGAAAAAAATGTACAAGACCACATATTTACAATTAGACAAATAATAGAAAATCCATAGAGAAAACATTGACTTGCACCTGTGTTTTATTGACTTAGAAAAGGTATTTGAGACAGTGAGGAAGGGACGAAATATGGCATTCTAAAAGAATACAATGTAGAGCAAAAATTTAATAGAAGCCATTAAAGCTGTTGCAATAAACCAACATGTGCAGTGAGAGTAGCTGGAAACATATCTGAAGAATTTAATGTATATATAGGAGTAAGACAGAGTTGTATTATCACATTTATGGATTCAGTCATAAAGACATCCCCAAAAAATGAAGAAAATGAATGTAGGCATGTGAAAGCTCCAAACCAGTAAATGTATCAATGCTTTCATTTGCTGATGATTTAGTTCTGTTTGGAAAATCAGAAAAAAGGACCTTCAATCGAATATCAACATGATGAACAATAAACTAAATAAAAGAGGAATGAGAGTAAATGCAAAGAAAACGAAAACAATGCTAGTAACTAGGAAGCTAAAACACAAAATCTTAAATTAGTAGGAGAATTTAGAACAAGTTCAAAGCTACAATTACCTAGGAGTAATGATTAACTCTGAGGGAAAACTAAGAGAATAAATCAGCAAAGAATCAAAAAAAGGCAATGACAATATATAACCATCTAGAAAGGCATTTGTATGTAACAGGAATGTCAACAAAAAACCAAAATGACACATTGTCCTACTCTCTCCTCTATGACAACGAAACATGGACCTGACAGTAGAGAATACAGCAGAGTAAAAGCAGCTGAAATGAAATATCTAAGAAGAGAAGTAAGAAAAACTAAAAGAGACAAAATCAGAAACACAACAATAAGAGATCAAATCAAAGCAGATGGCATAAAAACTAAGATAGAAATAAATCAACGGAGATGGTTTGGGCTGTGTAAACAGAATGAATGACAATAGAATATCTAAATCAGTATACTCTACTAAAGCCCAAGGTAAAAGACCAAAAGGCAGACCTTGGAGAAAGTGGAAAGGAGATATAAAATTTAACTTTTTGGAAGGGAAACAGAAAATGCGAGGACAGGGTAGCCTGGGAAAGATCATCTCGGGCATCTGAATCCATACACTGGAATGTAGAATGGGAACTGATAAAGAAAGAAAGTTAAAATTGAAAGAAACACAAAACCCTTGGTGTTAACTCTTAAAGCCATTGGTCTACCAAGATCGGCCTGTAACTGTAAGGCAACAGGTTTTGATTTTGTGTTGGGGTTAACTCCCCTAGCCTTTGGTCAGCCAAGACGACCTGCAATACAGCATAAGACTTAAGGGGAGGGCGGGGCTGTCTAGTCTCCCACGGCGTCGAACTCTCCACAGAAAACCGACCTCTTAGTTTAGTCTTAGTTGTAGCATAGACCATAGTAAAACTTGTCGGTCTTGGCTTGTAGTCAGGTGCAGGTAATAAATGACCAGCGCATGGTCATCTGACAAGGGGGACAATGGTGACAAGAGTAACAAGGGTGACAAGGGTAACAAGGGCGACAAGGGTAACAAGAGTGACAATGGTAACAGGAGTAACAATGGTAACAAGGGTGACAAGGGTAACAAGAGTGACATTGGTAACAAAACAAGGGTGACAATGGTAACAAGGGTAACATGAGTAACAAGGGTGACAATGGTAACAAGGGTGACATGGGTAACAAGAGTGACAATGGTAACAAGAGTAACAAGGGTGACAAGAGGACAATGGTAACAAAGGGTGAACATGGGTAACAAGGGTGACAAGGGTGACAAGGGTGACAAGGGTGACATGTGTAACAAGGTGACAAGGGTGACATGGGTAACAAGAATGACAAGAATGACAAGGGTGACAATGGCTTGCTACCGTCAACGGGTCCCTTGGGTAATGATCAGCACGGTTACAGAAAGAAATGCGCTAAGAATTGCTCAATTTCACCCCCCCCCCCCCCTTTCTTATTAAGACATTAATCCACTTTTCGATTCAGTTTTAATTCTCAAACGCCCAACATCTGCTTTTGTATATTTATGAAAATTCGGTACTCCTATCATTTGAGGCCTTGTTTTTTGAGTGGGTACAGGTATACTTTGAATTTAATAGGATCTATCAGCAATTTAATGTCTTGCTATACACACACACACACACACACACACACACACACATACACACGAAAAGACGGAACTTTCTGCAGCCGTCACACAAAGTTGCAGTGCAAGAGAAAAGATTCATCTGTCAGTTTGTGTTAAGTCCATTGAGATTTTATGATTGGCTTAGTTAAGGACTTATTTTCGAACAACACAACATGAAATACAGGGTTTTTACAATCTCTTCCCATCTTTTCCAACATACATGGACGTTCAAGTCAACCATATTCCACACAATAGTATCATTATAAACAAATTCCCTTCTTTCCAACATGGCATGGACATTCCAAGTCAAGCCATATTCCACACAATGGTATCATTATAAACAAATTCAACATGGCATGGACGTTCAATTCAACCATATTCCACACAATAGTATCATTATAAACAAATTCCCTTCTTTCCAACATGGCATGGACGTTCAATTAACCATATTCCACACAATAGTATCATTATAACGTTCACAACCATTCCCTTCTTTCCAACATGGCATGGACGTTCAAGTCAACCCACATTCCACACAATAGTATCATTATAAAACAAATTCCCCAACATTCTTTCAACAATTCATAGGCAAATTTCTTTCCAACATGGACGTTCAAGTCAACCATATTCCACACAATAGTATCATTATAAACAAATTCCCTTCTTTCCTTTGGAGACGTGGTCAATTACAATAATTGGCATGTTTAAAAACGTCTAGTGTACACACACGATACACATGCGTCTTCAGCACTATAATGGTGTTAGGCAACTTTTTTTTATCATACGGATCGATACCGTATCTAGCTCTCTCTCTCTCTCTCTCTCTCTCTCTCTCTCTCTCTCCTCTCTCTCTCTCTCTCTCTCTCTCATCTCTCTCTCTCTCTCTCTCTCTCTCTCTCTCTCTCTCTCTCTCTCTCTCTCTCTCTCTCTCTCTCTCTCTCTCTTTCTCTC
>JAXRKP010000102.1:38307-78307 GCA_037039925.1 Doris montereyensis
ATCCAGAGGCGAGGTGTTGACCTCTCAACCCAAAACATTTTTTTTGGAGAAAAATCTACAGCTCTGGTCCAGGTAGATGGATCGACACTTAGTCCCATCGGAGACGGAGACGTACCATAAAAGAAGATCATGTGCAGATAACAAACATCAGTGCACATCAAAGATCCCTTGACTGTTTACAAGGCAGTCTGGGCTAAGTTGAAAGCCCTACCGCAAACCAGAGATAGCCTTTCATGTGGATGTGGGTAATCATATGAAAGCCAGAACGTATTTTCGTCCTCAGGGTTTACAAATAGGGAGATAAGTTCCTGGCAGTTTTTGTAATTGTTGCAAGTAGCGTTTTTGAAGTTTAAATTGATATCGTCTGCAATTAATTTCCATTTTTCCTGACCAACTTTGAACTATTCTTGCGTAATAATGAATGTCTTGGACATCATTTTATCTCACAATGAAAAACTGTTCAGCACACATGGTGACAACACATATGACCATGTGATCAATAAGTATGGGGAAAAAAAGAGCAACATAATAGGGTCACTACCTGCCGACAGGTACGGCTTGCATTGCCTTCTGACCGATCGCTGACCCAGGCGGGCAGAAGAAACTAAGAAGTAAAAAAGTATGGTTTTTTGACGCCATGTCCCCTAGAAGTGCAAGCACATGCCCACTGCCCAGATGACGGGACGTCTAGTCGCCATATTGGATGACGCCATTTCCAACACCCTAGAGACTTAAAGCACTACTGCTAAAATGGTAATGTTCAATTAACCAGGGGGGGGTTTTTAGGAGGGGGAGCGAGCTTAGCTTTGTTTTCTTTACACAAATTGATTATTTGTCGATTTACGAGATCAAAGTTATGTACACTCAAACGTCGTTATACCATCCCCGCTATGGGTGTTTCTATTTTCCTCGTAATTCCCTTAAAAAGAGGGATATAGTCCACAAAACCCTTTTCATATCAGGTTTTGGTTTCACAATACATGTGGTATACTACCATGCAGCAATGTTTACAAGTAAAGTTACTTCAAGGTCGTTACGACCCATAGACCCGGATCGAGCTTATCTCGGTTTGAATAGCGTGAAGTGGAACGGTGACAATAATCATTCCCCTGGACAGGACGCTAATCTGACACAGGTTTTTACTCCTAAGCTAGTGCTTGTACCCATTTTGCACCTGGGTTTGAGTGGGGAAAATGCATGTTACGTGTCTTTTCCAAGGAACACAACGCCGGGCCTAACTTGCCAGGAATCGAACGCGGACCTCATGATCCCCCGTCTGACAGCCTAACCACCTGGCCACCGATACCACTGGTGCAATGTTTGCAGGGTTAATGATGCAGGCCTTGAAAAACTCTCGTCGTTTCATTCGCACTTAAGACTAAAACCATTAAAAAAAAATATTCCACAAACACAGCAAACATGTCAATCATAAAGGCAAAGTATAAAAGTGAAGTGTCCAAATATGATCTATATAAAGGGTTTTTTATTCACAAGCAGATTTCATTTGACATTTTAAAATTATTGCTCAGGGTTACAACAGTTTCATAAATGCCCCTGTAACTTACTATAAGTATGTTCATGCAATATCCCTCAACTGTGCATGATGCTGCAAAATTTCAAATCTAAAGCGTAAATTGCAATGCAATAGAGGACAGAAATCAAAATACAATCGTGAAGAAATAATAATGAATTTTGTAATTAAACAAAAACCTTATACTAAAAAGAGACCAATAATTAACGAAAAAAAGTGTTACTGTACATAGAAATTATAAAATTTGTAGAAATCATGAAAGGAACAAGAAAAGATATAAGTACTTAAAATAAATTTGAATAAAAATTGCCTTAAATTTTTCATCCCAGATTATAAGTCATGTAATGGTAAATTTCTCAAATGCAAATCAGTTTTTTTATTTTGAATACCAGTTTTTTATAGTTACTTTGACTTTTTTTGCCTGTTGTCATAAAAAAATTTCTCCTAGAATTGAAACGAAAACATTGTTTAATTTTGTGAAGTGAAGCAATTCAACGTGCTTAAATAATCTACTGTCAATTCAGCCTTGGCTGGTGTGAATTATAAATCATTCTCACATTTGCCTCACATTAAATCTGAATACAGTTTGCATGCAAGGAGTAAAGAGACATTAGAGCAAGGGAAACAAAAAAGACTTCTTTTTATAGAAAAAGACAAAATATAGAAAGCTTAAGATATCAAGGCCGCTTCTGCATGAGCATTGGAGTTATCCAGCACGACATTGGTTGGGCTTTTCATTCCCACAATTCTGTTTGATGGTGTGGGAGGTTTATCTGCACGGTTCTGGAGGTCAGCATCAGGTGTTTTCAAGCCACCCATCCTAGCTTTGTCGTTCATCTGAGCCATAGGAGAGACAAGTTTTTCAGCCATTTGCTGGATGTCCACATCAGCGACAGCCATGGGCGTGACGGGTTTTGGAGACAAGGCATGACCAACGGGAGATTTGCATCCAGGGCTCTTGGCGTGGGGCCACTGGAGCCCCTCACGGCTCCTCCTTGACCCAGCTCTGGCCTGGTTACTGTCATAATGAGTTGTTTCCACTTGAATGCAAGGTTCGTAGGCAGTACCTTGAGGAGGGAACCGCCAATTGGTTCACACATCATGCCGACAGGAACCTCATCATATGGGGCATCCATCTTCACTGGAAGGGGGTCTACAGTCTGAAAATAAAACAATTCATTAAAAAAAGGATTTTTACTAGATAAAATTGTATGTGTTCCTTAATTTTGCCCTGCAAGGGTCAAGACCTCCTCATTAATTGATTCTTTTCTTTTGAAGATATTCTTAGTATTCTTAATAAGGAGGGAGGTGGATCGTGATGAGACCATTTTTTGCCCAAAATTAGACAAATCTAGTTTATTGAATTATTGGATGTAGCAGTTCATTCCTATTAAATTGATAACATAAATTAAGCTCAGTATTGATTCTTTGATTTTGTACAAATGTTATTAGAAACGATACAGGTCTAAGTCTAACCTTCAACACATCTGCTGTACTATAAACGGCAAAAAAAATAGTTTCAAATGCTGTTTTCTCAAAATATTACTTTTTGAAAATGATTTGCTGCATGTAATATATCAACAAGCATGATAACTGGGAAAAGGGAAACAATAGCACCAATACACAAGAAAGGATCAACTATGGAATGCTCAAACTGTAGAATGCTCAAACTATAGAGGGATATCACTACTAAGCGTACTAGGAAAAATTATATGTCAGGATACTAGAAATGATACTGAACATCAGAGCAGATTCAGACCAGGGAGAAGTGTACAGGACCACATATTTACAATTAGACAAGTAATAGATAAATTCTGTGACAGAAACATTGACTTACACATTTGTTTTATTGACCTACAAAAGGCATTTGACGCTGTAAGAAGGGATGAACTATGGCAAAATTTGATAGAAGCTATTCAAAGTTTTTAAAATAAACCAACATGTGCAGTGAGAGTAGCTGGAGACATCTGAAGAATTTGATGTAGATATGGGAGTTAGACAGAGCTGTATTCTAAGCCCTCTTTTTTTATCACATTTATAGATCCAATTGCAAAGACATTATCGAAAATGAAGAAAATGAATGTAGCTATGTGGAAACTCAAATCAGTAAATCTATTACTGCTTTTATTTGCTGATGATTTAGCTCTATTTGAAGAAACATTCTCAACATGCTGAATAATTAACTAAATAAAAGAGGATGTAAAGAAAACCAAACTTGCTAATGTTCAATGATTGTTTAAATAATACTAGGTTTAGATCTAGAAAAATTGTAATCTAGGACACTAAGGGAACAAACTGTCAGTGAATATGACTGCTAGTCATGATTGGATTCGAGGAAAAGGCCTTGGTAATGAAATTTCTTTTTAGGGATCATAGTTAGCTCGGGTTGGTAGCACTTTTTCTTTTTATAGCGAGGCGATGGGCGCTAATGCAGAGATCACGGGTTTGATCCCCATGGTGACCAGGATTTTTTTCTGTCTATTCCTTGTATTTGTCTAGGCTTTGTTCCTATGGGGCTTTCATTATATTATTTAATGTCATTTCCTTTAAAAACTATGCTAGTAACTAGGGAAACTAAAACACAAAACTTTCAACTGGGCAGAGAGAAATTAGAAGTTGTTTTTGGACTAAACGTTTTCAAACGTAATATCAAACAGTGAATTTTTTCAAGAGATTGTTTGAGAGCAGTTGTATAAGCACATTGTGTAGACTTACCCGGCATCTTTTCAGGGCTCCGTTGATAACCACATCTCCCTTCTCCTTCAATTTCTGGCCTTTCAAAACAGCATCTTCACATCTGGCTGTTGGGTTTGTTACACGGTTACCTTAAGAAAAAGATCAAAGTAAAAAGAATGAATGAATGATCAACCTCAACCACACTGACGATTAACTCAGAAATGGCACAGAAGACTTCTAAAACTTTAAAACAAAATTAAACAATCACCGCAAAATTAAACTTGGGTAAACACTATTAATAGTCTTAACAGTTATTTCTGTTTTGTTTATTTCCTTTCTCTTATTTTTTTTAATGACTTTTCAGAAATCCATTGCTTTATTTCTCTTTGCTTGTTCTAGTGAGTAGCCAAGAGTGCATGGTGACTGTTGCAGTCTGCGGTGAAAATCGCTCTTGTATTTGATATTGCAGAACTCTATCGTTTTTATATTAATGTGTAATAAATTTGGTTTTTGGTTTTGCTGAGTTGTGTGTTCGCATCTTACAGCCAGGAACATTCAATCGCTCTTGGATTTTTTTGTTGCTAATTCTAAGGACTTCATTTGTGAATTTGATCAAATTTTATCTCATTAAAAAATGATTTTAAAGCTCTCTTTGATGGTGTGAAATTTTAGTTTTTTAGCTGAATAGAAAAAAGCGTACTTTTTTGCAAAAGTTTTACAAAAGACAATACAGCATGGTTATTTCAACTCCTCCTGGTCGTGTCAATGAGTTTGAGAGATATGAGATATCCATGTCTGTCGTTTTTCATAACTTTAGGGACTGCAAGACAAAAGGATGCCAGGCACTATGAAACAGGTTATGAACAGTAGGGAGATTAATGAAAGTGCATATATCATAAGCACTGTTCAAGGCAAAACGGTACATAACTGCATTGAACAACAAAATGCTTTTTTGAGAGGATATGCCTTTGACAAGAGAAAGTAACCACCAATAAAAGCATAACGTGAACACCGTCTCCCCCGCCACACAAACCTTTTTCACATCTACATTACCGCTAAAGAATACTGCCATGTACATGTATAATCAAGAGGGCTAAGTAGCTATTCTCATACCTCCTAACCTTTGACCTATGTAAAATTCCAAAATTTAAGCATTTTTTTCTATTTTGTTTACATTTTATGGGAGTTTGGTAGTTTGAGATTTCTGTGTTAGGGTTTGAGAAAGGTTACCACATAAAAATTTGATTCAGCGTTACATGATGCAATTCTACACCATATAGATTATTGTTATTACTATTACTCTCACTAGCTGAGAAGCCCACTTCTGGTGGAGTAGATTCTAGATCTAGATGAAAATATTAGTCTACTTCATGATTCTGCTGACACTCATGAAAAACCCTTTCTGACTAATTATCCTTGAAATTTCTTTTTCTTCTTTTGGCACATTTTGATGCTCCAGATTTAGATCTATTAGATATAAAGCGCTTCTGTTATGCATTTAGTTTTTGAATCAAGTGCATCTTTATCAGTTTGTTTTCAGTTCATACACTTGGACAAATAAGATGTACAAAATGGCAGCCAAGAAATGGACACAGCAACCAAGGAAGACCGACAAGATGGCATGATGACATACAAAAATTACAAGGCTGCAACGTGGGAGAGGAAAGCAGGGGACAAAACACATGCGAAGGCATCTGCAGAGGGCTCATCATGCAGTGGATGGACGATGCCTAATCAGACATATTAATATCTTAGCATTCTTTAAAAAAAATTGATACAGCTCATAAATGAAACTAATATGTTTTCAATACATCAAGTCAGTGAACACGAATAGGCCGATGCAACTCTACACCTGATTTTGAACCAGTATGCAAATTTCATGATTTTTCGGTTGTCGCATAAAATCTGACTCAGCGTTACATGATCCAAATCTACAGTCATTATAATACATAGATCGTAATACTTAAAACCTTAGTGTGGGTCGCAAAATGATAATCTTTTGAAAAAAAGTGGTGTTATTTGACAACGCTTACCTTCCACTCTATTAATAATGTAGATCTATATAAAGTAATTATTATCAATTATTAATTATTAATTATTATTATTATTATTATTATTATTATTATTATTATTATTATTATTATTATTATTATTATTATTATCATATTATTATTATTATTATTATTATTATTATTATTATTATTATTATTATTATTATTATTATTATTATTATTATTATTATTATTATTATTATTATTATCATTAATACATATGTTTGTCAAAACTTTAGTAATGAATTGTGAAAATTTAGTGAAACCATCAACATAAACAGAAGAAAAAAATGAAATCTTAGATAACTTTAAAACAGTCATCAAAATTCACCTACTATAAACCGTCTTTTCTTTTATTGTTTGATATATATATATATAAAGAAAATGCACAAATGTTTATTAAATCATACCTGGAATCTTTGGTGCATGTCCCATGTGCCAACAAATGTGCTCCATGGGGATGACCTTTCTTTGGGCACATTGGGCAAGAGATGGTCCTGTCATTAGCTTTAATCCTGGTAAAGCCTGTGTTTGTATCAGGGTACTGAAATTCAACACAAACATTAAGAGTCGCACTAGTCACAGTTTCATTGAACTAGTAATCAGAAAATAAAGTGCAAATAAAACTGGATAGGGTACATCTTGGCAATTCTTTTAAACGTTAAAGCATATCATGATCCATATAAAATAAAATTGAGCATATATTGTATCCCACAGGACAGTACGTCCCTGACAGCACTCTGAGTATCTCTATCCTGTGCCATTCTCCCTACCTTCCTCCAGACATTTCCAAATATTTCCTCTATATCTTTCTCCTATCTTTACTGCATTTTTCCTCTGTATCTTTTCCCATCATTTCACCTCAAAAAAACATCCTTGCTGGATCTTCATGTCATTTAATGTGGCCAAAGTATTTCAGCTTTTGTGCTCTGACCAATAGTTCCAGCCATCCTTCCCCTTACCTGAATGGAATCCATTAATAATAATATTATTGATTTTGTTACTGACCAGTTAATTATAACTCCTTGATATCTAGACACAAATAAGCTGAAAACATCAAACATTTCAAAACAAAATTAAATACATTTCTTTTTCGAATCTAAATTCAATCTGACCCTTTCTCAATCCAGAGTCATGCACACTGATGGTGAATTTTAGTAATCAAGAAAGCCTGATCATTATCACTATTATTAATTTTATCCTCATTATCACCCTTTGTTGAAATTTAGAGTGCCTCCAGGCCCCGTACTAGGGCCTGCCCTCTTTACTGTTTACATGCAGCCTCTTTCTTTTGTAATTGCCAAATACGATCTATCTTATCCCTTTTATGAAGATGATTCACAGATCAATGACTCTGTATTTATTGAAGATTTTGATAGGCCCGAGTGCACAATTTGAGGATTGTTCTTAAAAATGAAATGAACCATAACAAATTAATGCTAAATGACGATAAAACAGAAATTCCAGTCAATGAAAGACCCACTGTAATTAAACAGATAGAGGCAATCAACATTACTCTTGGCAACAACACCATTGATTTTGCCACCAATGCAAAACACTTTATGTTTATTTTGACTCACACCTTTTCCATATCATACCAAGTCAACCACATACCTAAATGCATTTATATAGAGATGTGGAAATTTGGTAAAATTTGTCATCCAATTCCTATTAACATAATCAACTCTCCGGTCTTGTGAAAATTGGATTATTGTAATTCTTTAATGGCTAGAAATACATCTAAAGAAAACTTAAGAAGTCTTCAAGTTGTCCAAAATAATGCTGTTAGATTGATTTTAAAGAAAGACAAATTAACATCTGCTACATCTATCCTCCATGAATTGCCCTGGCTACCTGTCGAGAAGTGAATTGTATATAAGATATGCACTATCGTTGACAACACTCAACAGTGACAGTCCCATTTACATCTGTATCCTTCTCAATATCATTATTATGTGAAATCTGATGTACTGACAGAATGGATTCACAAAATAACTTTATTATTCTGTGCCATCTACTCAGGAACTCTACGATAATAGAAATTGAATGATTAGAGATCATGCTCTAAAGCCATCTAGATTAGTATTGATATTCCATGTTACCCCAGCGCTACATCGAGGCGTTGAGCAAAACCATAGTGCTGTGAGCTTATATTCGTAATGACACTGGTTCAAACACAAAGGCTAACCAAGGTCTTTTCACAATGCTATACTTTTACTTTTAGGAAAGGTGCTTCACTCAGCTTGTCCCACTTTACTTAGGTGTGAATGAGTACCCAGCTAATGGTAGAGAAAGATCTTGTCAGAGTGCTAGTCCGACACGCTTTACAGGCTGCTGCATTGCATGCTCCTGAGGGAGTTGAAAAGGACTTTGAATGAAATGCTGGGGATAAATGATGAAAACTCAATGAGCCTGCACTTGTGCGGTGATACAGATTATAAATCCATCTTTATTTTTCATCTTATTATTAAGAGGGAGAAGAAATGGAAGAAGAAGAAGAAGAAGAAGAAGAAGAAGAAGAAGAAGAAGAAGAAGAAGAAGAAGAAGAAGAAGAAGAAGAAGAAGAAGAAGAAGAAGAAGAAGAAGAAGAAGAAGAAGAAGAAGAAGAAGAAGAAGAAGAAGAAGAAGAAGAAGAAGAAGAAGAAGAGGAAAAAGAAACAGTAAAATGAAATTCAATTATTTTTATCCCAATCACTAGTCTCAAATCATGTACAATTAAAGTGAAAAAGAATAGAGAAGAACGTTTGTAAAAATTCACCTTCCTCAACATTTTTGGAACCTCCCAGTTTTGAGTCTTGTGAGGTGTGAAGGCTTGTTCATACTGGGGACCAAATATGTTTGATAAATGTATACTGACAGTTACAGATTATTATCTTTATTCTATGAAAAAATGATATCCAAATCTGACCATAAGTTATCAGTAAAATACAGTGGAGCTCACTTTGTAACGGCATTGGATACAACAGGATCTCTGTTACAACAGGACTTGTTCAAATGCCCATTTTAATCTCTATGCAACTCCTTAAAGTTCACCGCCCCAATCGTCCGCTTAGATCATCACAATCTTTGCAACTAAAAAGAAGCGTCCCAAGACGAAATTTCTCAACGCTCTTTCACCTTTTTGACCAGCTATATGGAATTCTTTTGTCAGTTAAAACTAGAAATTGTACAACCTTTCCTTCTTTTAAAACAATCACTTAAAACAGAGTTGAAATCTATTTTCGACTCACATAATATTTAACTTATTGGTATTTTCTAAAACCCATGTTAAGGGTTTGGTGTTTTATTGATGTATGGTACCTTTAACACTGTCATGTATATAATTATTCTTAGATCTCTTAGTTTGGCTTCTTTAACTATTATTATATTTTTATATAGCGGAGACTTTTAAAACTGACTTTTCGACCTATCATGGGGTGTGAAATTTGTACGTGCATGTGTGTGTGTGTGTATGTATATATGTGTGTGTGTGTGTGCGCACTGGTGTATTGGGCCATCTTGTAATTAGCACATATCGTCATTAAGGTACTGTTCATCTTAATTGTAACAATTTTTCATGTATGTAGATGTCTTGATTGTATAGTAATCTTAAATATTAGATAAATTATGTAAGCTACATATATGATGTATGTCTTAGCCTTTGTAAAGTGCACCTGAGCATGACTCTCATGGATAGGGGCGCTATATAAAATTTGCATTATTATTATTATTACATAAGCTATATAACTATGCATGCTTAGAACTAATCCATCAATTCCCTTATGGCTACAATGGGACTCTTTGTCTTGAAAAAGTTGCACCGCCACACACTTTATCAAGAGAAAAATTATTCTTATTGATATGAAAAGTTTTAACATAAACAAAAGAAATAAACGTTGGATTGATGTTCTCCCTGACAGTCCCAAAAATAGCTAGACTAATATACTACATACTACACGTATACATCATATAAGCTACGATATTGTTATTATTGTGACTATACATAGGGCCCATTACACATACCGTAACACATGTTCTTTACTTTTATTAGCCTGCATCCTTTAGACCTAGGGGCTATGGTACTATTTGTGGCGTTATGATCTCCGATCACACCAGCAGCTACCTATCATTGTGTATGGGTGTGTGTGTGTGTGTGTGATCCATGTATCAACTGCATCATGTAGCCTGTGTCGGGCTTGGAACAATGAGGGAGACTGAACGTTTTGGGTAATCTCAGAATGTGCACCTGCCAACACCGTGGTGTCCTTGATCAAAATTGATACTAGACTTCGTGTATAAATATTGTCTGTCTAGCGGTGTATATAATGTTCATATACACAGAGGAAGATTGGTTCCCTCCCTTTATACCCAGTTACAACGGACTCAGCCTTAACAGGATTTCCTTAACAGGATTTTTCCCTCAGACCCACCAGTCATGTTGTAATCAGCTCCACTGTATGAATAAACAAGATCAATCATTACGTACCATCTGGGTTACAAATCAGCTCTTAGTATTACCTGTATTACATGTAGAGTAGGTATAATATTAATTTCATTGGAATTATAAAGGAAACAATTTTCAAGAATTCCAAAACAAAATAGTAATCTTCTCCTTCACCCTTCCCAATGAAATAAGGATTATTTCTTGTACTACAACAAATGAAGTTATGATTATGAATTTCTCTCTGAATGGCATCATTGGCTTAGTGGTTAAATTGTCAGACTTGGAATCATAAAATCTTGGGTTTAAATCCTAGCAAAGTTTTTTCCCGACATAGTGTTCATTGAGAAAGACATGTAACATGCATTTTTCCAACTTGACCCAGGTGCAAATTGGTACAAGCACTAACTTGGGAGTAAAGCCTTCAGCAGACTAGCTATAGAAACCGGAATAAGCCCCTTTTCTTTGGGCAAAATTAGTATAAATATAGTATAATGGCCTTGAAGAAACTTTATTTTCCTGCATCTCTCTTATTATCCCAACTTTTCATCAGTTATGTCCTTGGTGTACACCCGACTATGGAAATCCTTCCTCTATTGCATCTATTTAGAAGCTATATATTTATTTATTTTTTTGTACAATAATAATGGGTAATGGGATGTAATTCACTTCAGTTAATACTGTTGTGACTACCAGCGGTGATAAACCATCATCAGTAAGCCGGATGGTATGTGCACTTTATCTCCTAGATCTGAATCCAACTGCTCTGCAAATCCTTGTATAAAAGAAAAAATATAGATTTATACACTAGAGAATAACACAAAAAAAGAAACCGAATATCATGTGAAAGCTACAATTTATCTAATTTGCTCCTGCAGGAAACGACAGCTATTTCTAGAGTATAGATCTAGTAGATCTAGATTCTAGTTAAATCTAGATCTAGATATTATATATAAATCCAGTAGGTAATATATACAGTATACAGTTCAATTAATTACGGTCTATAAATATATTTTAAATAACAGCTGCATTTTACGGACAAAACACAGAAAGCAATACACACAAAAAGAAAGAGAAAAAATAGGTTAAGAGCAGTTACTTGATTGGCGTGAAAATTAATGCTCATTTTGGCACAGGTGTCCGGTTTCGAGCCACTATCACAAAATAAACACGAAAAATCCTCAGCTCACAGAATCACTTTCCTTTCGCACCGTTGCTATGTGAGCCCGTTGCCAAAGACAATAATAGTCTCGCAGCATATCGCACTGAAACATTTAAAACATCAACCGATAATTTATTCGAAGAGACTACGTACACATCCAGATGTCCACCTTCTCCTGCAATTAGGGGTACATCCAAGCATACTACGTCACCACTCCCTACTGTGACAACTGTAAAAACAGAATAAACATTTCGTGTATACATCTCTCTCTCTCTCTCTCTCTCTCTCTCTCTCTCTCTCTCTCTCTCTCTCTCTCTCTCTCTCTCTCTCTCTCTCTCTCTCTCTCTCTCTCTCTCTCTCTCTCTCTCTCTCTCTCTCTCTCTCTCTCTCTCTCTCTCTCTCCCTCTCCTCTCTTTTTCTCTTCTTCTCTCTACCTCATTCTCACCTTTTATTACTTACTTATTTTCATATTTTTATTTCATTCTAGATCTGAACCTTCCAATCTCGCTCATTCTTCACATCCCCCTCTACTACGTTTCTTATCAGCAGTCTTTTTCTTCATATCTTCATCCTTTTTGTTTTTCTTCTGACATCACATTGTGTGATGCCTGAGGTAGTACTTAGATCTAGATTCTAGATATTTCTCGTTTGATGTCTGACGAAGGGAAAGAATGCCTCGAAACGTCACGAGATTGTTCCGTCTTTATTAGTGGAGTTGTCACTTATTGTCATATTTCGCCTAGTAATATAGTATAGATCTACGCGCTGACCAGACAACTTCAAAAGTAGGGCCTATCGATAAAAAGAAAAAAATTACGAAGAAAAAGAAGAAGAAGAAAAGAAAAAGAAGGAGAAGAAGAAGAAGAGGAAGAAGAAGAAGAAGAAGAAGAAGAAGAAGAAGAAGAAGAAGAAGAAGAGGTAGAAGAAGAAAAAGAAGGAGTAAAAGAAGAAGAAGAAGAAGAGGAGGAGGAGAAGAAGAAGGAAGAAGAAGAAGAAGACGAAGAAGAAGAACAACAACAACAGCAACAACAACTATTCATCATGACTTTTTTTTATCAAACCCATCTACTACAAAATTGTCTTGAACGATCGAAGGTTTAACTTTTTGCATTTCTTTTTTTTATTACTGACTGCCGAAAATCAGTACAGTTCCGTGAAGTAGTCAAAATGGCGTCGATCAGCAAAGAACGTTTGAAGGAAATGGAAGAGAGATGGACCGGTACGTTGCATTGTTGATTGTTTGCACTGTTGATATATTTTGAATCCATTATGTCTAAATATGAAATACAGTACCATTTAAACAGTGGCTAATGGTAGATCTGCATCTCAAACACCATATGCAAGACCTAGATCTAGACCCTACACCTACACTCTGCAGTAGTACAACTCACTTAGGTAGTTTCATCAAATTGTCAGAATGCTCCAATTGCATTACCATTACTATCATATGAAAGAGCTTGATGAACCCTTTGCAATGGTACCAAGTGTGATGTATCTTAAAAAAACAAAAAAGTTACAGTCGTTTTAAGTTTTTAAAAATTGTTACAAAGCTATGTAGTGGTTCGGCCTCTCTGCGCCGGAAAACTTCTTGGTCCGCCTAAGAACTCGCTAATTCCATGCAACAGAATTTTTCTTATATAAAACTACCCGTTAAAACCCCGCTACTATATCCCAATCCGCCTTTAGAGCCTGGTCTGATGGTGAGCTGAGACTGCCTGAGAATCTTAAAAAAAATCCATACTCAATTTAATAATTGCTGATAAACGTTGCAAGTGAATCATAGAAAGGCGGTTGGGAAGTCTATTACATTAGTCCAGACACTGTAAGTGTTATAAACATGTCACAGGGGTGTGCCAGACGCTTCAAACTTGGCTGCGCCTATGGTGAAAGAAGTGTCAAATCCAGTAAATTTAACCAACCTAAGAGAGAAAGAGATAGAATGAGAGCTGATTCAAGATAATGAGAATGTCGTGCTACTCCTATTAGATCTAAGTGTGACTTTTGACACCATTGACCAAAGAATACTCCTCAAAGGTCTTTTCGGCATTTCTGAATCTGCACTATAGCGTGGTTTAAAGATTACCGTACAACGGAGTAAACATCAATGGGCTTCTATCTGAACCAATAACCATACAGTAGATGGGAACTTTTCAATTATTACATACCACAGAAATAATTAACTGAAATAATTTCGATGGTCATTTTAACTTTTTTAGTTTAACTTTAACTGTTTTTCTTGTATTCAGTTTTCCCCACTTTTTTCTTCTATCGTTCAGCTTTGAGGCGGAGATCCAAGGTCCGGGGCATCCGCATAGTGCTGCTTTCATTCTCGGTGCCAGTACATTTGACCAGGTACAGGCACAGCTATCTTCCTTGCGACAAGAATCGTCAAGGAGACAGCAATATAATGAGGGTCCTGATAGCAGTCCTGAGGAGGAACCAGAGGATGAGGACCTCCGTTACATCCCCAAAAGGTCCATGGAAAGGCCCATGGAAAGGCCCATGGAAAGGCCCATGGAAAGGCCCATGGAAGCAAGCAGCATATGGACCGCCCTAAGGTCACGGCCGAGACCAGAAATGGGGCAAGTCTCAAGGCAGGGCAGAAACGGTCCTATGACCATAGGGAGAACATTGATGTGAATGTGAATGAGTTCTTTGATGTGGATGAAAGACCAGGTCGACCTCAAGGACCTCTTATTGCCCCACCCCCTCCCCCACCACCACCCCCTCCTTCCATGCCAGCCAAGCCTCCTCCAGCACAGATTCCCAGCAAATTGGGAGAGATTCCCCTCTCTACAGGTGGATTTTGTTTCTATTTTTATAATTTAATTGATTTATTATTATATTTTTATCGGGGCATATTGCCAACCAGTACGCAAAATAGCATTCAGTACACATTTTTGGGGGGCTTCAAGTCCATAAGTCTGTATTTACCTTGCAGAGTATGAATATGAGGGTTAACTAATTTTTGTTTTTAAAGAAACCCTTAGCCAACGGCAGAGACTTAGAGAGATTGGGATGAAAGTCTGTATTTTTACGCCCTTCTGAGTTTACAAAACTTCCGTAGCATGCCACAAAGGCCAACGATCAGCCAACTTTTCGTTCTTGACCGTAAAATGATTTATTTTAATTAAATTATCAATGTTTTCTGAAGTAAGAACTTTTTACATCGACAGAGTTTGTTTTTCAATTTGAAAAGGTTGGCAGTTATGTATCAAGGGTTTTAATCACTGGGGATCAATGGACACACTCCCTATTTGTACAAATGTATGGATAGGGCTTTTCTAAGGTCGTTTTTCATACTTGTTAACGTTTTTTCTATGAAATTTAGTCTTTTGTACGAATAAAGATGTAATTTTAGAGATACTCTTGTACACTAGAATCTCAGTATAACATGCTCCTTTGGACCATATAATTAGAATATTGTTACCAAGGTCCGTTGTAGCCTTAACTGTAAAATTGGAAGCCTTTTGGGGGAAAACGGTCGAGATGATGTATGACTAATTTTATTCATAATATCAAGATCGAAGCACTATTTCTAGTTCCTTTCTTTTTGTTCAGGGTGTCTTTTTCTTATTGTTGGTACTTTTTTTTATTGGAGTTTATCTTGTCTAAAAAGACAATCAAATGTAAAGATGGATTTGTACTCCGAATCACTTTATGGCTTTAATCAATTATCCCTCTGTGGGTCTTTTTTATTCGCTGCCTTTCAAGTGCATTACACTTACATTCTGACAAGATCCTTCTCTGCCTATAGCTGGGTGCTCATTTATGACTGTCAAGTGAAGAAAATAGGGTTTTAAGTACATTTCCTAAGATCACAGCCAACATTTTGAGCCAATGTCGTAATTACAAACATGCCGTAACTACAGTTCTGAACGTTTGTCTGTGTCAATTATTAACAGTTTTCTAAGGATTGTAATCTCTGACTTGATGAAAAACGGAAAGGAAAAATGGGGGAAATAGTAAAAATGCATTTAATAATATCTTCTTTTTTTTCCCTTCAGTTCTAGCACCACCACCTCCTCCACCGCCAGGGGTGCCTCCCAGAGCAAGTAGAGCATACCATGTCCTTTGAACCCTATGCCCCGGGCGAAGGGCCCCCACAGGCCTGTCTTCATGCCTCCTCAGCTCAGACACCGCATGCCCCTCAGGCCCCCTCCACCGGGCCTCAGACCACCATTTCACCACCGATGCCCGGACCACCGGGTCCTTTCGGACTCCTCCGGGGCCTCCTGTCCACGGCATGGGAGGACCCCACATGGGCCCGGGGCCTAACATGCCCCCTCTTGGACCTCTGTTGGGCCTCCAATGAATGCACCCCAATAGGTATGCCTGGACCCCCATTGGACCCCAGATACCACCTGCTATGGGGGAGCCAAGAGTCAGGGCCTTTTGTGGGTCAAACTGTTGAGGTGAGGATGTGTAG
Source organism: Doris montereyensis (assembly GCA_037039925.1). NCBI lineage: Eukaryota > Metazoa > Mollusca > Gastropoda > Nudibranchia > Dorididae > Doris > Doris montereyensis. The sequence goes on from JAXRKP010000102.1 coordinate 54,577, forward strand.
GGTAACCCACTTCTTTTCAATCGTTTTAATTTGATACGGCTTGAATCGTCCAACCAATATCAAAACCACCGTTTTTTTCGTTGTCATTTTGGGGAGGAGGCGCATATAACTCAGAGGAATCAGTGCACCCACAACCTCCATTTCTTCCTTGTAGATTTCGAATGAACTCTTTGATCAAATCATGTATTTCCATGGATTGGAAAAAAGATTGTTTTGCCTGTGATCCACGAAACTTTTATTGTTTCTAGATCTAATTTCTTGATTTCCGGTCATTACAATAAAAAGTCCGCACAATTTCAGTATTGAGTACTAATTTGATCTAATAATCGTATTTGATATCACCTGTAATTGATAGAGTGGTTTCTGAGTTAAAGTTCAAGAGAGACTCAACTTTATAATAAGGAGAAATCATAATCTAACACTATTTACGGGCGTGCTTATTTATCTATATATATAATTCTGAGTTGGTCATTCTTGATCACCAAAGGCTCTGTTGCTATGTCACTAAGAGTAACAGATTTTGCATGCTGACTTTAAATCATTCCAAGATTGTTTTGGGTTGAAAAAGTTTGCTATCAGATGTGGCGTTAAATTAAGTTAAATTTCTTTTAAGTAGAATTTTTATTTAGCTAGCCCGCCATTTTCAAAAGGGTTAGTGATTAAAAAGTTGGAATAGTGTGAATTCTGACTCAATCTGATGATCGTGCTTTTATCACTCAGTATATATATACGCTTAAGATAACATCTTGGGACCGTGAGATATAGTTGATCACAAGCGGGATTTAACCCAAATTTGAGGCATATTCTTTATGTAATTATGCAGTTATGTCCCTTGTGATAACACTGGGGGAAACAGAACTGTTTGAGAAGATGCACAATATTATGAGAGGGGATGATGGGTTTTCTTTCGTTTCGTTTTAGTTGAAATTTAGAACATGACTTGCCTAATTGTAGGTTAAGTAAAGATAGACAGCACATGTAGCGGATAGTTGCGAAGTACTGTGTCGTGTTATTAAGCCTGTCAACAGACACAAACACGCGATGTTATTACAGTTTAGCCCTACGATGGCGAGGCCCTCGCCTACTATTGTAACAATGCATCACATAAACCATTTCTTCCCATTAGCCAGTACTCCGTAGCCATTAATACACTCTTATTACATGTAGTATAACAAAATTATAGGCCTTATATGAGCATGTGCATTCCTCTATTCCTTTAGACTATGCGCTGAATGTAAAACACTTCTTTTTTTTTTTAAATAACAAAAATTAACAATGGACCTTCTTCACAGTCATATAATTTGGTTTTCAGAGTTGCTATTTAAGCAGGTTCTGGTCTCAAAGTGGTGTCGGTAGGCGGCGGTTTTAGGCTGCCGGACAGGGGATCATGAAGTCCCGGGTTTGAAATCCTAGCAAAGCCAGGTCCAACACTGTGTTCCTTGGGGAAGACACTCAACACGCACTTTCTCCATCCTACCAATGTACACTGGCTTTGGAGTAAAACCTCGTCAGACCAGAGTCCTGGCTAGGAGGTGATTATTATCACCTGTTCCCTTCATGGTGTTGAAACCGGGATAGGCTCTGGCCTCTATGGGTCGTAATGGCCTTGAAGGAACTTCACTTTACTTTCCAGTCTCAAAGTTGTTGACGTAATCTGAGGTTGATATACAATGAAATAATAAGGAAAAAATGGCACTGGTGGGCGTGGAGTTGATCACATCCGAGAATTGACATCAAGCAAGTTGATTTCTAGCAAGTACCACTGTATATATAATATCGATTCAATAGCGCTTTTTTCTACTAGCATCTCTACTGTAGGATGTTCAGGCAGATGAATTTGTGTGTGTTGGAGGGTGGGATTGTGGTAAAAAAAAAATATATATTTCTTTTGGGGGGGCGTGTGGGGGGTTATGTGTTGCTTGCGCCAATTTCTCCATCTCATAAAAAGTTGGAGTATGAAATAATATGATCATCAGATTGAAAAGACCCTCTACTAAAACATACCTGTTAGAACTGCTTATCGACTTTTTAAGACATCTCTCAAACTATGATTTATTGCTATAAAGGTATTTTTTTTTATGTGTAATGATTTACTTTTTGTTCAGTTGACATTACTTTCAGTAGAATTAATTTGGTTGCTCATTATCATCACTGTTTGCAGGTAATGTGTTCAGATTAATTTTTTTCCGGCTTACTGTTTCTTGTTACTATGGAGCATTAGATGACTGAATATTTGAATATAACAGACAGGATCAATTTCCTGAAATCGATTTATCTTTCCTTTTTTTAAAGTTATTTTTTGGTTTAAAGGATGTTGTTTGTACCTTTTTACGGGGTAATTATTTTTTTTTAATTCACTAATTTTTATTATTTGCTCTGTGCAGGAACCTACTAAATCAAACAATGTTATTGAGCAGCCCAAAGTTGTCTATGCGGCTGCCCCAGTCATTAGCATTGACAGGAAAAGAGATGGAAAAAAACGAAAAAGAAGAAAAAGAAATTGAGAGAAGGGGAGATGGAGACACAAGTGTAGGAGGTGAGTATGTCATTGATAAGGATGTGCATTGCTGATCCTGAAAAATGTTCTTGACTTTGTATAACGATAATGGAGTAGATAATTTTAATATCTCAGATCAAATGTGACGGGCCTGTGTATGTCTCAAGCATTTTACATTCAAGTTAACTTTTTTAATATAATCAACGATGCAGTTTGACATCTAAATTAGAATTGATTTATCAACCCTATGAGTGCTGCAGACCTGCCTAGTTTTACAAATTTCCAACTATAACGAAACACTGATGCATATGACGAGACTACTTAAACGGTGAGAAAAACTATGGAGAGTACAAATCTTTTCTGAGGTTTTGTTGTTTTTGTTGATTTTTTTTAGCTGTAACATGATTGGTTCCAGATTACCAATTATTAGGCGGTCACACGATGAATTGTGCAGATCTAAAAATTAAGTACCAACTACGTTTTTAAAAATTACAACTGTTTTCATAAAAATAGCCTAACCGATAAATTTCCAACTGTCGCATAGCTTTTGATATTTTTTGGTGCATTAGAGGTCCACTCTTACTCTAGCTCTAACCTTTATATCTACTCCTGAGAGGATTATATTATTTGATCCTACATCGTCACTAGATGTTTGAGATTTGCAGGTCTACTAACAGGGAACAAGTGGCGCCGATGGCCGAGCGGGTAGGCTGCCAGACTGGGGATCATGATGTCCGAGTTCCAATCCTAGCAAAGCCAGGTCCGACGTTGTGTTCCTTGGGAGATACGCCTTAACACGCATTTTCCCACTATACCCAGGTGCAAATGGGTACAAGCATTAGCTTGGGAGTAAAATCCTGCGTCAGTGTAGCATCCTGGCCAGGAGGCGATTATTGTCACCTGTTCCGCTTCTGCTATAGAATTGGGATAAGCTCCTTACCAACAGGGAACAAAGTGTTTAGTTTTTTTCGAATGTATACATGTTGTTAGTGAGAAAGGGTAGTTTGGGAGTAAGGATGGGTTTAAGGGGCAGTTTTTTACAATCGTAAATTCATTCAAGGCTGTTATGGCCCATAGAACTGGAGCGATAATCCCAGTTTCTATCACATAAAGCAGAAAAGGTGATGTTACCTATTGACACCTACCAAATCAAGTCAGAACTTTCACATTAAGTGTCTTTTTCCAAAGAACGCAACATAGCACTTAGCAGCACTGTCTGATCCAAACCTATAACCTCACGATCCCAAGTGTGGCAGCCTAAGCTGGACTAAGCTACCAATGTCACCCATCCGATGTTTAGTCATATGTACTCTTCTTTCCATACACAGACATTTCTTTTATCGGAGCTCACTGGCACGCCCAGTACCATTTCTTCTATTGTCCCCTTTGTCATCGAGGAGGACACCTCTGTGACTGATATGGAAATTGTTCAGACGCTAATATGATTGGGAGTATCATGGCGCGGGTATGGCTGTCGGGGGAGGAGAGGGCATCCAACATTATCAAGAAGAAAATGAAGAAAGATAAAAAATTTTATTTATTATGGCTGCCAGCACTACCTGGGAGGACCCAACGTTGTTAGATTGGACACAAGGTCCTTGTTTCTGGTCTTGGTCTGTTTTCGCTTTACTATTCGTCTTCGTCTTCTTCTTCTTCGGTTTAGTTTCTTCTTCTTCTTTCCTCCTCGTCCTCTTCTCCTAATAGTCGATTTGACCTTCTTTATTGTTTGCTGCTCTTCCACCTTCACATTTGTCATTCTTGTTCTAAATCTCCTCATATCTTTCTTCGACCCATTCTATTCTTGTTCTTTTCCATGACCTAGTATCTTCTCTTCTGTCCACTTCTTTTGTCTGTCCTCCTTGACTTTGTTTTCTTTTCTTTATCTCTGTCTGTCTGTCTGTTGTATGTCTCTGTCTGTCTCCTGTCTGTCTGTCTGTCTGTCTGTCTCTCTGTCTGTCTCTCTGTCTGTTTGTCTCTCTCTGTCTCTCTCTCTCTCTGTCTGTCTGTCTGTCTGTCTCTCTCTCTCTCTCTCTCTCTCTCTCTCTCTCTCTCTCTCTCTCTCTCTCTCTCTCTCTCTCTCTCTCTCTCTCTCTCTCTCTCTCTCTCTCTCTCTCTGTCTCTCTGTCTCTGTCTCTCTGTCTCTCTCTCTCTCTCTCTCTCTCTCTCTCTCTCTCTAATATATATATTATATATATATATATATATATATATATATATATATATATATATATATATATATATATATCTGCTTCTATCTCCTGCCTTTGACTATCTATCTATCCTTCTCCCTGCCTGCACCCTAAAGGATGTGGTAAAGTCTTACTGATTTCAAATAATCAAGAGGACTGTTAATGGCATGGTCCTGCATGTCAGTTCTTTCATATCGGAAATAATTGCCGCTCCCTTTTATAATCACATTGATCTTTATTGTTTATCTCTATTGTACATCCCAAATTATTGGTCTTTCATTGTTTTTTTATCTGTGGACAGATGATTTCCGGATTTTTGCTGGTGACCTTGGCAACGAGGTCACGGATGAAACACTTGCGAGCCTTCAACAAATATCCCAGTTTCCTGAAAGCCAAGGTTATTCGTGACCGCCCGTTCAAACAAGAGCAAAGGATACGGATTTATCAGCTTCAAGGATCCGATGGACTTTGCCCGTGCCATGAGGGAAATGAACGGTCAGTATAACTTTTTTTTTTTTTATGCAAGTGTCCACTCTGTTGACAAAGTTTATCAATTTGCTTCCTGTTCAATTCAATTTTGAAAATGATAATATCATCAGTACCCTTCTTAAAGGGCAGGGGGTGGCACCAAAGGTTAGATTTTCTGTTCTTTACATATCAGGGTAGAACGATCATTTATCTACAAGTTTATGCCAGAAAATGTCCATATGAGGTATACTATTTTTGTTACAAAACATGTTGTGGGCAAGGGTAGGTAAAAATAGTCAGAATTATGACGTCAGTAACCCTAACACTGATTGAGAAGATGGCACTGAACGCCCATACAATGTGGCATGAAATGGTCTGATCTGGCAACACTAATTTTCTTTGGCTGTCGAGACCATGCTTGCCGATTTGGCCTAGTGCTGAGTGACGTAAGTGGTGAAGTACAAACGTCGCTGGTTGGTGTGTTTGTAAACACGCACAGAGACGTGAGAGCAATGGCGGGGCAGAGGAAACGTTGTGTCGACGAGAGCCAGACAGACACTCAGCCGCTTTATTTCAACTATACACATACATTATTGTATAGTCATAGAGGTCAAACATTTTATTTCAATTAATATAAATGCACATACATTGTTATATAGTCATAGAGGTCAAAACAGTTTATTTCAAATAATATAAATACACATACATTGTTTCATAGTCATAGAGGTCAAACAGTTTATTTCAATTAATATAAATACACATACATTGTTTCATAGTCATAGAGGTCAAACACTTTATTTCAATTAACTATACACATACATTATTATATAGTCATAGAGGTCAAACATTTTATTTAAATTAACTATACACATACATTATTATATAGTCATAGTGGGCAAACACTTTATTTCAACTATACACATACATTATTATATAGTCATAGAGGTCAAACACTTTATTTCAAATTAACTATACACATACATTATTATATAGTCATAGAGGTCAAACACTATTTCAATTAATTATACACATACATTATTATACAGTCATAGAGATCAAACACTATTTCAATTAACTATACACATACATTATTATATAGTCATAGAGGGCAAACACTATTAAAATTAATTATAAACATACGTTATTATATAGTCATAGAGGTCAAACACTATTTCAATTAATTACACACATACGTTATTATATCGTCATAGAGGGCAAACACTATTTCAATTAATTATACACATACATTACTATATCGTCATAGAGGGCAAACACTTTTATTTCAATTAATTATACACATACATTATTATATCATCATAGAGGTCAAAAACTTTTTCAATTAATTATACACATACATTATTATATAGTCATAGAGGTCAAAGACTTTTTCCAATTAATTATACACATACATTATTATATCGTCATAGAGGTCAAAGACTTTTTCAATTAATTATACACATACATTATTATATAGTCATTGAGGTCAATCACGTTATTTCAACTAATTATACACATTTATTATATAGTCATTGAGGGCAAACACGTTATTTCAACTAATTATACACATACATTATTTTAAAGTCGTAGATTGCAAACAGTCCCAGGCAGTGGGCAGGTAAGCACCTGTACGGGAGTAGATGATCCCGCCCTCCACGAGTCTCCTGCTGCCTTGCAAGCAGGTCTTGGCTGACCAAAGGCTAAGGGAGTTAACACCGAAAGAAAACAACCTGCTGCCTTGGAGGCCCGGCCTTGACTGACTAAAGGCTAAGGAGTTAACCCTGACAGAAAATAACAACCTGCTGCCTTGTAGGCTGGTCTTGAATGACTAAAGGCTGAGGGAGTTAACCCTGACAGAAAATAACAAGGCCTGGTAGGAGGCCTCAAGATGGCAGCCCCACTATTTACCTAGGGTACAGTGGGCTAATCCCCAGCTTATCAAAAACCAAACAGATTCAGAGAAATAAATATAATATAACTGGCTTGATCTTTCAAGACGAACTTGGAAACGAATACTAACTGTGATTTTGGAAAATGGAATGTTATGGCAAAAAGAGTTAGAATTAGTTGAAGAAATGGAAAAATTCAAAGTAGATATTTTGGCCATTACAGATACAAAGAAAAAAGGACAAGGAACAGAAAATGTAGAACTTAATCATATTTTAATCTTCTCAGGAGTAGATGTCAAAGATAGAGCTAGAGCAGGATTAGGTCCCCTAGTGCATAAAAGGCACGAAAAGCTACTAGAAAGTATAAGCCCACGGCTATTAGAGGTAAACATTAAACCAAAAGGACGAGAAATTAAATTATTAATAGTTTATGGACCAAACGAAGATGCAACTAAAGAAGAAAAAGATATCTTCGAAAACGATTTACAAATAGCTGCAGAGAATCATAAACACAAACAGGAACTAATGCTTTTAGGAGATTCAAACGCTAGAGTAGGCAACAATGTATAAACGTCAGGAGGAGTAATAGGTAAAGAAGGAGAGACAACAACTTCTCCAAATGGAAAGAGACTTATAGATTTGTCCCTAAAGAATAACATGAAAATAGCCAACACCTTTTTTCCTCATAAAGATATCAATAAATATACAAGACTAAATGAAAACAGATGTGAAAAGTCAATCACAGACTATCTAATATTTAGCAGCTCCCTTTTTTTACAATACGATGGACGCAAGAGTAAACAGAAGAGCTGATATATTTAGTGACCATCACTTAGTGATTGCCAAAATGAGATTACTGACTGAAGAAAACAAACAGAAAAGGAAAGAGAAGAAAGCTACTTAACTCAAAATAGAAGAACTAAATAAACCAGTAGTAAAACAGGTATACCAATCTAGGATAAAAAGATTTATCAGTGAAAGGCAGAGGGATCTGAATGATAGCACAATAGAAGAAAAGTAGTAAATGTATACAAAAAAAAAACACTCCTCAGTTGTACTGAAGAGGTTGGTGGTAGGAAACAAATTAAAGGAGAAAGGAAAAGAACAGCATGGTGGAATCAGAACGTCAAGACTAAGATCAAAGAAAAGAAGGATGTCTGGAAGAAATAGTTGCAAACAAAGAGACCAGAGGATATGATAGATTACGTGAATAAAAGAACTATCGCCAAAGAAGAAGTTAGGAAAGCAAAACAGGAACAATGGAAAGAGTTTGGACAAAGACTTCAAGAAAGCTATCAAGGAAATCAAAGGCTGTTCTGGGGGGCAATGAAGAGCATGAGAAAGAGCAAAGCATGCCCAATACGACAAATTAAGAATGCCAAAGGAGAAATAATGAAAGAAGACAGCGAAATCATGGAAACATGGAGAAAGCATTTTCACCAGTTACATAATCCATCCAGAACATATGAAACAAGGAGTAAAGATCAATTAGTAAGAGTAACAAGTAATTCAGAGGAGACAGCTGAAGATGTAGATATATCAATGGAAGAAATCCAAACAGCTATAAGAAAAGTGAAATTAGGAAAGGCCCCAGGAGCAGATCAAGTTTATCCAGAAATGATTAAAAACGAAGGGAGAGAGGCAGACAAACTACTACATATGCAATATGCCAACAAGCATGGAAATCCAAACAGGTGCCAGACGACTGGAAAAAGGGAACGGTAGTATCAATACATAAGGAAGGATCAACTATGGAATGCTCAAACTATAGAGGGATATCACTACTTAGCGTTCCAGGAAAAGTATATGCCAGGATACTGGAAATGAGACTAAGGAAAAGAGTAGAGGATCAGATTGAAGAGCATCAGAGTGGATTTAGACCACAGGAACAAGACCACATATTTACAATCAGACAAATAATAGAAAAATTCATTGAGAGAAACATTGACTTGCACCTGTGTTCTATTGACTTAGAAAATGCATTTGACACTGTAAGGAGGGACGAACTATGGCATTCCTTAAAAGAACACAATGTATAGCAAAATTTGATAGAAGCCATTAAAAGTTTTTTTTTACTATAAACCAAATTGTGCAGTGAGAGTAGCTGGAAACATCTGCAGAATTTGATGTAAATATAGGAGTAAGATAGGGTTGTACCTAAATCCTCTTTTTGTTTATCACATTTTTGATTCAGTCGCAAAGGCATCCTCAAAAATGAAGAAAATGAATGTAGGTATGTGGAAGCTCAAACTAGTTTATTGTCCTACTCTCCTCTATGGCAACGAAACCTGACCTTAGACAGTAGAGAATACAGTAGAATACAGGCAACTGAAATGAAATATCTAAGAAGAGGAAGGAAAAACTAAAAGAGACAAAATCAGAAACACAACAATAAGAGATCAAACCAAAGCAGATGGCATAAAACTAAGATAGAAACAAATCAATTGAGGGGGTTTGGGCATGTAAACAGAATAAATGGCAATATAATAGCTAAATCAGTATACAGTGCTAAAGCCCAAGGTAAAAACCGAAGGCAGATCTTGGAGAAAGTGGGAAGAAGATATAAAAGAGGCATTGAAGTATATAAATTTAACATTTTTGGAAGGAAACAGAAAATGTCAGGACAGGGCATCCTGGGGAAAGGTAGAATGGGAACTGATAAAGAAAGAAAGATTGCAAACACTTTACTTCAATTACACACACACACATTTCATAGAGGCCTTTTCGTCTCGTATATTGCCGTGGCGTTAGCACTTCCATTACACCCGTAGATAGCTTTTCATTCCCAAGGCTTTACAATGTGTTTCTACCTCAACGCCCGTGACTTCTTTCCAGATGATTGTGCCCTGGGCAGAGTTTTATTTTGTCATTTTTCAGTATACAGCTACATGTCTAGCGTTGAGCCGAGCTGCGCAGTTAGCGAAGCGGCGATAATAAACGCATTGAACCTGAGTGCACACGCCATTAAGCGATTACCGCCTTAAGATGCTCGCTATGAGTGGTGATAAATAGCTTGCCGCTATGTAACGTCGCGCGTTTACCTTAGCTGCGTGTTGTCTCTCTCTCTCTCTCTCTCTCTCTCTCTCTCTCTATCTCTCTCTCTCTCTCTCTCTCTCTCTCTCTCTCTCTCTCTCTCTCTCTCTCTCTCTCTCTCTCTCTCTCTCTCTCTCTCTCTCTCTCTCTCTCTCTCTCTCTCTCTCTCCTCTCCCTCTCCCTCTCTCCCTCTCCCTCTCTCTCTCTCTCCTCTCTCTCTCTCTCTCTCTCTCTCTCTCTCTCTCTCTCTCTCTCTCTCTCTCTCTCTCTCTCTCTCTCTCTCTCTCTCTCTCTCTCTCTCTCTCTCTCTCTCTCTCTCTCTCTCTCTCCATCGCATCAAATGACACCGTGTGTCAGCTTCTCGGTGCACGCTTTCTTTCACCTTTCCGTTTAGTGGCTTTTTTTTTTCAAGCACGTGTCAAAATGGATGAAGACAAAACGTTCGAATGTATTGCTTTAATTCTAGGCCCAAAAAAAACAAACAAACAACCCAACCCAACAACATAGAGACTTCATAATCAGATACATTTGTGGCCACGGTAGCAACAGGAATAGTTAGGCCTATCTGATATTGCCACTTTTTAAAAAAGAAAGGGTACATTGTAGTATCTCTGCCCATCTTAATGCCGTTCATGAAAACACGAGAAATTGTGCATGTTTGCGATCGCTCATTTAGACATGTAACTGTTGTGATATCATGTTATACTTGTATAATATATATCGTATATTTCAAGGACTACAGTCGTCCTTGGTATATATATATATATATATATATATATATATATATATATATATATATATATATATATATATATATATATATATATATATATATATATATATAATATATACTTTGTTGTGAGTACAGCCACTATGACAAGTACTCACGTGTAGTGAGTTGTATTCATCGATCCACTATAATATTGTAAGTGATCACAAAGGCTAGGCGCGCACAGGGCAACTTTAGTTGCGCAACTGTTTAGTCGCCCAAGTGTAAACAATGACATAAAGAAGCACCGGGCGCACAGGCAACTCCAGTTTCTGGCGACTAAAAAGTTTGTGTTTTGCCACAACTTGCCGGGCGACTAAACAGTTGCGCAACTAAAGATGCCCTGTGCCCGCCTTGCCTTACTCTTCACCTCCCCTTCTTCATACCGCCATAGCTTCATCTCCATATTGCCTATTTCATATTAAACTTCAAATCCTGTCGCATCCTCGGTGAGAATTTATCGTTTTTCAGTAATCAAATAAAATAAAAAAATTGAATGATAGAATCCAGGTTGTAGTTTGAAATCTCAAAAGCTAGTGGTGTGTGGTTCTATCGGCTGCACCACGTTTCACGGTCACTCAGAATTTCTTTTGTTTTCAAAGACCAAAGGTGGACTTTACTACCTCTCAGACCAGCGCAGGTAGCCACGTTTCACCGCCGCTCGCTGACAAAATAATGTAATCGATACCTGTCATTGTCAACATTCCCATCTGAGTTGTAGGGGCTTGGACCGTCACACCAGTCAGATGTGGTTGAAGATAATAATAACATGCACATGGAATTAAAAGCAGTCCGTGGTTACATTTGTTGTACATGGATTAAAAGCAGTCCGTGGTTACATTTTACATGAAATGTACATGGAATTAAAAAGAGTCCGTGGTTACATTTGTGAAATGTACATGGAATTAAAAAGTCCCGTATGTACATTTGAAATGTACATGGATTAAAAAGTAGTCCATATGTACATTTATGAAATGTAACAATTAAAAGTAGTCCGTGGTTACATTTGTGAAATGTACGTGGAATTAAAAAGCAGTCCGTATGTACATTTGTGAAATGTACGTGGAATTAAAAGCAGTCCGTGGTTACATTTGTGAAATGTACATGGATTTAAACGCGTTACTTTTTGTGAAATGTACATGGATTAAAGGCGGTACGTAATTTACGATCGTGGAGGCAGCAGTGAGTTAGAAATGCGAGACATGAAGTCAATTCTTTCCAAACTTCCTTCAGTATACTTTCTTATAGGAGACATTCTCTGCTGTTCCTTGTCATTGATAATCTTTCTCTTTTTCTTGGAAGGGCCACTAGCACAATATCTTATCTTGAGTTCGGAGCGTTTCTGGATATCTTGAATTCCCTCAATGAATCGAAAAATGTTGGGACAAGACGTTTTAATTGTTTGTTGATGATGTCGGTGGGTTCCTTTGATCTCAGGCAAACAATAGAACTGCCAACGGTGGCGGCACACGGCGTTGGAACGTGATGTCTTAGTAGCAAATGACTGAAAAACGTGGTGTCTTAGTAGCAAATGACTGAAAAAACGAGGTGTCTTAGTAGTAAATGACTGAAAAACGTGGTGTGTTAGTAGCAAATGACTGAAAAACGTGGTGTCTTAGTAGCAAATGACTGAAAAACGTGGTGTCTTAGTAGCAAATGACTGAAAAACGTGGTGTCTTAGTAGCAAATGACTGAAAAACGTGGTGTCTTAGTAGCAAATGACTGAAAAACGTGGTGTCTTAGTAGCAAATGACTGAAAAACGTGGTGTCTTAGTAGCAAATGACCGTGGTGTCTTAAGTAAATGACTGAAAATGCAAATCTTAGTAGTAAATGACTGAAAAACGTGAAGTAGTAAATGACTGAAAAACGAGTGTCTTAGTAGAAAATGACCGAGGTGTCTTAGTAGTAAATGACTGTGAAAAAACGTGATGTCTTAGTAGCAAATGACTGTGAAAAACGAGGTGTCTTAGTAGCAAATGACTGTGAAAAAACGAGGTGTCTTAGTAGCAAATGACCGTGAAAAACGAGGTGTCTTAGTAGCAAATGACTGTGAAGAACGAGGTGTCTTAGTAGCAAATGACCGTGAAACGAGGTGTCTTAGTAGCAAATGACCGTGAAAACGAGGTGTCTTAGTAGCAAATGACCGTGAAACAAGGTGTCTTAGTAGCAAATGACCGTGAAACGAGGTGTCTTAAAAACGAGCAAATGACCGTGAAAAACGAGGTGTCTTAGTAGCAAATGACTGTGAAACGAGGTGTCTTAGTAGCAAATGACCGTGAAAAACGAGGTGTCTTAGTAGTAAATGACCGTGAAAAACGAGGTGTCTTAGTAGCAAATGACTGTGAAACGAGGTGTCTTAGTAGCAAATGACCGTGAAACGAGGTGTCTTAGTAGCAAATGACTGTGAAAAACAAGGTGTCTTAGTAGTAAATGACTGTGAAAAACGAGGTGTCTTAGTAGCAAATGACTGTGAACAACAAGGTGTCTTAGTAGCAAATGACTGTGAAAAACAAGGTGTCTTAGTAGTAAATGACTGTGAAAAACGAGGTGTCTTAGTAGCAAATGACCGTGAACAAATGACTGTGAAAACGAGGTGTCTTAGTAGCAAATGACTGTGAAACGAGGTGTCTTAGTAGCAAATGACCGTGAACACGAGGTGTCTTAGTAGCAAATGACCGTGAAACGAGGTGTCTTAGTAGCAAATGACTGTGAAAAACGTGATGTCTTAGTAGCAAATGACTGTGAAAAACAAGGTGTCTTAGTAGCAAATGACTGTGAAACGAGGTGTCTTAGTAGCAAATGACTGTGAAAAACGTGGTGTCTTAGTAGCAAATGACCGTGAAACGAGGTGTCTTAGTAGCAAATGACCGTGAAACAAGGTGTCTTAGTAGCAAATGACCGTGAAACGAGGTGTCTTAGTAGCAAATGACCGTGAAAAACAAGGTGTCTTAGTAGCAAATGACCGTGAAAACGTGATGTCTTAGTAGCAAATGACCGTGAAAAACGAGGTGTCTTAGTAGCAAATGACTGTGAAAAACGTGATGTCTTAGTAGTAAAATGACTGTGAAACGAGGTGTCTTAGTAGTAAATGACCGTGAAACGAGGTGTCTTAGTAGCAAATGACCGTGAAACGAGGTGTCTTAGTAGCAAATGACTGTGAAAAACGAGGTGTCTTAGTAGCAAATGACCGTGAAACGAGGTGTCTTAGTGAAATGACTGTGAAAAACTCTTAGTAGCAAATGACTGTGAAAAACGTGGTGTCTTAGTAGCAAATGACTGTGAAAAACAAGGTGTCTTAGTAGCAAATGACTGTGAAAAACGTGATGTCTTAGTAGCAAATGACTGTGAAAAACAAGGTGTCTTAGTAGCAAATGACCGTGAAAAAACGTGATGTGTCTTAGTAGCAAATGACTGTGAAAAACAAGGTGTCTTAGTAGCAAATGACTGTGAAAACGTGATGTCTTAGTAGCAAATGACTGTGAAAAAACGTGATGTCTTAGTAGCAAATGACTGAAAAACGTGATGTCTTAGTAGCAAAATGACTGTGAAAAACAAGGTGTCTTAGTAGCAAATGACTGTGAAAACGTGATGTCTTAGTAGCAAATGACTGTGAAAAACGTGATGTCTTAGTAGCAAATGACTGTGAAAAACAAGATGTCTTAGTAGCAAATGACCGTGAAAAACGTGGTGTCTTAGTAGCAAATGACCGTGAAAAACGTGGTGTCTTAGTAGCAAATGACCGTGAAAAACGTGATGTCTTAGTAGCAAATGACTGTGAAAAACAAGGTGTCTTAGAAAAACTGTGGTGTCTTAGTAGCAAATGACTGTGAAAAACGTGATGTCTTAGTAGCAAATGACTGTGAAAAACGTGATGTCTTAGTAGCAAATGACTCGTGAAAAACAAGGTGTCTTAGTAGCAAATGACCGTGAAAAACGTGATGTCTTAGTAGCAAATGACCGTGAAAAAACGTGATGTCTTAGTAGCAAATGACCGTGAAAAACGTGATGTCTTAGTAGCAAATGACCGTGAAAAACGTGGCGTCTTAGCAGCAAATGACCGTGAAAAACGTGATGTCTTAGTAGCAAATGACCGTGAAAAACGTGATGTCTTAGTAGCAAATGACAGTGAAACGTGATGTCTTAGTAGCAAATGACCGTGAAAAACGTGATGTCTTAGTAGCAAATGACCGTGAAAAACGTGATGTCTTAGTAGCAAATGACCGTGAAAAACGAGGTGATAGCAAATGACTTAAAAACGTGGTAGCAAATGACCGTGAAAAACGTGATGTCTTAGTAGCAAATGACCGTGAAAAACGTGATGTCTTAGTAGCAAATGACCGTGAAAAACGTGATGTCTTAGTAGCAAATGACCGTGAAAAACGTCTTGGTAGCAAATGACCGTGTATCTATTTATTATTTATTTATTTATTTATTACTGTAAGTTCGTTCTTATTTTGTTCTTTTTATCTGTTTTGTTGCTATGTTTTTGTAGCTCCGATTGAAAAGCTTTTTCTTTTCTTTTTTAGTGATGCCCAGCAGATTATAGAGCTATGTATTTTTAATGTGAAATTGACCAGAATCGAATCATCTTCCGTGCTTGAGTCATGGTAAATAAATTCTCCAGACTAGTCACAAATTCCCAAAGTGTCAAAGTAAAACGCTGTGTCGCCCCCCCCCCCCCCCATGAGGATAGATACCAGTGCAACGTTTTGGAACTGACCTACTACTACTACTACTACTACTACTACTACTACTACTACTACTACTACTACTACTACTACTACTACTACTACTACTACTACTACTACTACTACTACTACTACTACTACTACTACTACTACACAATTGGCTTGGTCACAATTGGCTTCTGAAGAAAAAAGAGAAGAGAAGTTTTGTGTAGTGTTGTTGACGCACGTTGGGGTGTTGCCGTCTCTTGGGTTGGGTGGGTTGGGTGGGGGGTCTTGTCTTATGTCAGGTTCAAAAGAGTATTTGTCTTGTGTATCCAAGTTTCCAATTACTAATTGTAAATATAGTCTCCTCACTTCATGCAGTCAGATTTAAGCGACATTTTAACCTACAGCCTTCACCGCAGTTTGGTTTCCTGATCCTAGGCACCTTTTTTTTTGTCTTTCCTTTCTTGTTACCATAGTCTTGTTCGTGGTCATATTCGAATATTGTGTGTTTCAAAGCGCTTCATTCCGTGTTTTTTTCCTTCCTTTTGGGCAATTGTAAAAAAAGTTCCTAAACTCTCTCGAGGACTGTTTAACATAGAATTGCCAACATGGTGATGAGCGGGGTAAATTTGCTATAAAAAGGCAGAAAGCTTTTCTCATACGATTCTGTCACGACAAAGTCGGTGTTTTTTATCCTGCACAGTTAGGGGTAGAGAGGCTTGACCTTGACCCTTGCTTTGATGAAAGAGTTCGTTTGAACCATTCGAGTCTGATGACAGGCTTTCCGTTACCATGTTCTGTTCAGTCTTTGTTGGCACATACTGTCATCATCAGATGAGCATTCAGAATCCACACGATCATAGCGGTCTTGGGGTCTGACGAACCGTAACTCTGCCAGATTGGAAATTGTCATCTTCATCAAAGCTGTCCCCGTTGTTTGGAGTCAAATCGTGTAAGATGTCGTTGTCACGATGCCTGAAAATAAGCTGTCTATTAATTGTGGTCATCGTCATCGTCTCCACAAATCGTCTCATTAGCTATTATCTTCGCTAGTTTATGGATGTTTTGTTTGTAAGTTTCCAAGGTTCCCCACCAAGACCTCTCCCCCACAAAGACGTTCTCACCACAAAGACCTGATTGACCAACCGTCGTCTCTTCTCTATCAGTTTCGGATTCTTTGTCTTCGGTAAGAGGATGTACTGCAATCCTCAAAGGCGCCGTTGTCTTTACGGTTGCTGTTTATGGATGATATTAATACGATCGCTTCGAATAATGGTAGGCTTTGTGGAAACTGGTCATCGTCACACATGAAATCCAGTGCATCCTAACTACAGGTGAAAATTAGATTGTTGCTATTCTCAGCCGTATATCTCGATCTTCGTGTGATCCAGCTCTCATATTTAAGCCGCAGATTATCTTTATGCGACAGAACGATTCTATGGTAATATGTTCCACACAACATAGAAACTTCAGTGTAATTTGATGAGCTAAGAGTTTGAGGAAAAGTGAGTGTGTATGTATGTATGTATGTATGTGTGTATGTATGTATGTATGTATGTGTATGTATGTGTGTGTGTGTGTGTGTGCATGTATGTAGTTTCTTTGATAGCCTGGATAACAATTGGGATATATAGCAATTATTGTGTGTATGTTTGTGGGTGTGTATGTGTGTGAGTGTTGTGTGTTTTACGTAATTATTATTGTCTCAGACAGACGGAAACACTCAGAAATGATTGTTTATTGTCATAATGTTAATTGTGACGACTTTACAAAATGGCAGATCACAATGATATCGTTGGCATTTAAGCAACTAGAATTTGATTTCAAGCTCTCAGTGGAGGCAACGCTTTGCCGTATGTACCAGTACTCCTATGATTGTCGATATATTATGACATGAGGTCTGAATGGTCAACATGGCTTTTAATTTTAATGTCAGCATTTACTTTAGAGGAAGCTGTGAGTTTCTCTCTCTCTCTCTCTCTCTCTCTCTCTCTCTCTCTCTCTCTCTCTCTCTCTCTCTCTCTCTCTCTCTCTCTCTCTCTCTCTCTCTCTCTCTCTCTCTCTCTCTCTCTCTCTCTCTCTCTCTCTCTCTCTCTCTCTCTCTCTCTCTCTCTCTCTCTCTCTCTCTCTTCTCTCCTCTCTCTCTCTCTCTCTCCTCTCTCTCTCCCTATCTCTCTCTCTCCTCTCTCTCTCTCTCTCTCTCTCTCTCTCTCTCTCTCTCTCTCTCTCTCTCCCTCCCTCCTCCCTCTCTCTCTCTCTCTCTCTCTCTCTCTCTCTCTCTCTCTCTCTCTCTCTCTCTCTCTCTCTCTCTCTCTCTCTCTCTCTCTCTCTCTCTCTCTCTCTCTCTCTCTCTCTCTCTCCCTCTCTCTTAATAATTGTACAGAATACTTTTTTCTCCGAGATCAACTCATCATCGATTCAAAAAAGTGTAGTTGATATATTAATGTTTTCATGTTACAATTATTTTCTTCTTCTTTGTGGTTCTATTCTATATTCATATAATGTGACACACCTTACTGACTTGTCCTTCCCACGTTTTACGTTAGTTATTTCAGTAACTTTCCGGTTGTAACGTTATTCGATGGGGTGTGAGAAAGATGAGTGACGAAATGAATAGCAATTATGATTTGTTTCAGTGAACATTTAAAAAAAAAAAAGAAACTAAGAATGATTTCAACATTGTCCAATACATAAAAGATATTATCTTTAATTGAGTCATTGTAATACCGATTTAACAAATGGTTTTTACTTAATTATAGCATCAAAACACAGATGTCGATGATGGTACGATTTAAGATATCACCTTTAATACATTATTTGGACAACTTTGAAATTATTTTCAACTTTTTTTTTCTTTTTTTTTATGGAAGCAAATCATAAATGATTTCAATTTCCACATCCCACTGCATAAGAGTGCATCCTGCAAAAGTCACGATGAATAAACACAAACATAACTCGGTTTTCTAAACACGTAACTATAACTTAAGATAGGATTATCTCAAAGGCGGTTTGTTATTAAAGAAACGTAACTCTGCAGCAAAGACTTTTAGGTTGAAGCGACCGAAGCCACCCGAGGCCGTGAGTTTTGAGTCTCGTCGGTTACAAGGGTTTTCGAAGAAAAAACTCTTAACGATAAAAAATATCTTCAAAGAAGAAGAAGAAGAATAAAGGACCGGCGCACGGCCGTCCAGGAATAAAGGCGTTTATGGAGTTAAGCCTGCAAACTCGACGAAAGGTGTGACTCAATCAGGCGTGTCTAGTAGTTACACCAGTGGTTCCCAATGTTTGTCACACGACTCTGAGAAATACTGCGTGTCTAGTCTAACCCAATGTCATCACACGAGTCTGTCCTTGCCTCACTGCGTGTCTAGTCTAACCCAATGCCATCATCCCACGA
This sequence comes from Doris montereyensis, assembly GCA_037039925.1. Taxonomy (NCBI): domain Eukaryota; kingdom Metazoa; phylum Mollusca; class Gastropoda; order Nudibranchia; family Dorididae; genus Doris; species Doris montereyensis. The sequence continues at coordinate 73,490 of JAXRKP010000102.1, forward strand.
CTCTGTCCTTGCCTCACTGCGTGTCTAGTCTAACCCAATGCCATCACACTGTCCTTGACTCTGTCCTTGCCTCACTGCTCTGTGTCTAGCGTCTAGTCTAACCCAATGCCATCACACGACTCTGTCCTTGCCTCACTGCGTGTCTAGTCCAACCCAATGCCATCTCTGTCCTTGCCTCACTGCGTGTCTAGTCTAACCCAATGTCATCACACGACTCTGTCCTTGCCTCACTGCGTGTCTAGTCTAACCCAATGTCATCACACGACTCTGTCCTTGCCTCACTGCGTGTCTAGTCTAACCCAATGTCATCACACGACTCACTGCTGTCTAGTCTAACCCAATGCCATCACACGACTCTGCCTTGCCTCACTGCGTGTCTAGTCTAACCCAATGCCATCACCTCTGACTGCGTGTCTAGTCTAACCCAATGCCATCACACGACTGTCCTCCTCACTGCGTGTCTAGTCTAACCCAATGTCATCACACGACTCTGTCCTTGCCTCACTGCGTGTCTAGTCTAACCCAATGCCATCATACGACTCTGTCCTTGCCTCACTGCGTGTCTAGTCTAACCCAATGCCATCATACGACTCTGTCCTTGCCTCACTGCGTGTCTAGTCTAACCCAATGCCATCATACGATTCTGTCCTTGCCTCACTGCGTGTCTAGTCTAACCCAATGCCATCACACGACTCTGTCCTTGCCTCACTGCGTGTCTAGTCTAACCCAATTCATCATACGATTCTGTCCTTGCCTCACTGCGTGTCTAGTCTAACCCAATGCCATCACACGACTCCGTCCTTGCCTCACTGCGTGTCTAGTCTAACCCAATGCCATCACACGTCTAACTGCGTGTCAATGTCATCACACGACTCTGTGCCCTGCTCACTGCGTGTCTAGTCTAACCCAATGTCATCACAAGACTCTGTCCTTGCACTGCGTGTCTAGTCTAACCCAATGTCATCACACGACTCTGTCCTTGCCTCACTGCGTGTCTAGTCTAACCCAATGTCATCACACGACTCTGTCCTTGCCTCACTGCGTGTCTAGTCTAACCCAATGCCATCACACGACTCTGTCCTTGCCTCACTGCGTGTCTAGTCTAACCCAATGCCATCACACGACTCTGTCCTTGCTCACTGCGTGTCTAGTCTAACCCAATGCCACCACACGACTCTAACTGCGTGTCAACCCAATGCCATCACACGACTCTGTCCTTGCCTCACTGCGTGTCTAGTCTAACCCAATGCCATCACACGACTCTGTCCTTGCCTCACTGCGTGTCTAGTCTAACCCAATGCCATCACACGACTCTACCCTTGCCTCACTGCGTGTCTAGTCTAACTCAATGCCACCACACGACTCTGTCCTTGCCTCACTGCGTGTCTAGTCTAACCCAATGCCATCACACGACTCTACCCTTGCCTCACTGCGTGTCTAGTCTAACTCAATGCCACCACACGACTCTGTCCTTGCCTCACTGCGTGTCTAGTCTAACCCAATGCCATCACACGACTCTGTCCTTGCCTCACTGCGTGTCTAGTCTAACCCAATGCCATCACACGACTCTGTCCTTGCCTCACTGCGTGTCTAGTCTAACCCAATGTCACCACACGACTCTGTCCTTGCCTCACTGCGTGTCTAGTCTAACCCAATGCCATCACACGACTCTGTCCTTGCCTCACTGCGTGTCTAGTCTAACCCAATGCCATCACACGACTCTGTCCTTGCCTCACTGCGTGTCTAGTCTAACCCAATGCCATCACAGCTCTATCCTTGCCCTACATCGCCTTTTACCCAAAGTCCGAGAAGGAAACGAATTAATGGGAAAAGAAAAAGAAGAAAAGAAAAAAAATTTTAAAATAATTGCGATCTAGACGGCAATTGGACGTGTCAATCTTGCACCATAAATCATGCTGTTGGTGGTTCTTAAATCGTCGTTCCAGACTGGCAACCATATGTCTGCCGTTCAGACCCCAAACCCCATCACCTACTGTACTCATCGTTCGCAGGTCATGAAAAAGAAGTTGCTCACAAACCACACACACATACACATACACATATACATTTTTCTGACGCTCACAGACAATTGTGTTTTACTTTCATACACACACACACACGCACACACATTTTTCTTACGCACAGACACACGCTTGTTACTCACGCACAAACGCATACTTGTTTTAATTATACACAAAGACACACACACAGCCACACCCACATTTATTTTCTTATACACAGACCAACGCACACACACACATGCGTTGTTTTATTAATACATGTTGACACACTCAGTTTACCTACGCATAGATAGACACACCTTACTTTACTTAACTACACACACACACACACACACACACACACACACACACACACACACACACACACTTTACTTTCACGCCAAAGAAACAAAAGCCCAAACAAAAGCTGCCGCTACTGTTGTCAATGTGCCGTAAATAAGACCGTCCACGCGGTTCCTCAATAGAAACACAACCCCCCCCCCCCCCCCCCCCCCCGCAAACCCTAGTACTAGTATTAAATCCTTCAGCCCCGACGTGCATCTGGCTGGCTGGGCTGGTCTGCCTGCCTCGATAATCTTCCTTGGGTAAGTCTTTGCACACCGGTCACATCCGCCCCTCAAGGGAGATCACTAACAAGAACATTCTGGTTCCCCTCACGCCACCTTGGGTGTGTGTGTGTGATGTGTGTGTGTGTGTGTGTGTGTAGACTTGGGTGGGTGTGTGTGTGTAGACTTGCAGTTTATGTGTGTGTGGACGTGTGTGTGTATGTAGACTTGGGTGTGTGTGTGTGTGTAGACTTAGTCTCCTGTGTGTCTGGGTGTACAGACTTGGGTGGGTGGGTGTGTGTGTGTGTGGTGTAGACTTGGGTGTGTGTGTGTGTGTGTGTGTGTGTATAGATTTGGGTGTGTGTGTGTGTGTAGACTTGGGTGGCTGGGTGAGTGTGTGTGTGTGTCTGTGGACTTGGGTGTGTGTGTATGTAGACTTGGGTGTGGACTAGGGGTGTGTGTGTAGACTAGGTTTGTGTGTGTGTGTAGATTTGGGTGTGGTGTGTGTGTGTGTGTGTGTGTGGATTGTTGTTTGTCGTTTGGGTGGGGGGGGGGTGTGTGGACTAGGGTGTGGGTGTAGACTGGGTGTCTGGGTGTTTTGTTTTGTTTTTTGTTTCGGGTTTTTTGGTTTCGTTTTTTTTTTTCGGGGGGAGGGGTTGTTTTGTTTTTGTTTTTTGTTTTTTGTTTTTTTGTTTGGGGGGGGGGGGGGGGGGTAAGGCACCATGGAGGCGTAGGCGTCTGCAGAGTTTGTCGTTTTTTTAGCCTTTCTAATGAACTTGTTGCAGAGAAGAGAAACGTGATTGATGGCGTCATCGGCAATTTTAGTTGTTATCTTGGGGCGTTGCTTTTGTTCCTTCTCTCTTGTAGACCAACCACCCCCTTATCGGAATATTCGTTGTTGTCACTATTGAACAAAGTTGTTTTTATTGTTATTATTATTATTATTATTATTATTATTATTATTATTATTATTATTATCATTATCATTATTATTATCATTATCATTATGTTACTGTTCTATTTTCTTCATTTGTTCATTCTTCGTTCGTTCCTTCTTCTTAGTATTATTATTATTGTTGTTATTGTTGTTATAATTGTTATTCTGAGGGCGGTTGGCAGGTCGCTGCTTGTAAATTCTGCTTCTGTCTTTTTACTCTTTTTCTTCTCTTTTATCTCGCTGTTTCCTCTTAGTGTTCATTCACCCTGAGATCACAACAATGGTGGACGGGGTAAATTTCAATTAAACATGTTTTATTCTTCTTCTTCTTATTATTATTATTATTATTATTATTTTTATTATCCTTATTATTATCATTAGAACTGATTTTACCAAAGACTGCATTCGAAATATTTTACTTAATTACATGGTGGGGTTTGTTGCTTCACTGTTTCTTTCTTTTGAAAAAAAAATCGTAGCATTGACCATAACTAATTGATAGCATATTGTCAAACACACAAAGACAGACAGAGATGCAGACAAACAGTCATAAAGAGACGCAAACAAAGATAAATAGACATGCCTCAACTTACAAAGACAGATATAGAGAGAGGCGGACAGACAGACAGAGAGGGAGTCCAGGCAGACAGACAGACAGAGGAGTCCGAGAGACAGAGAGGGAGACAAACAGACAGAGAGGGAGTCCGAGGCAGACAAACAGACAGAGAGGGAGTCCGAGGCAGACAAACAGACAGAGAGGGAGTCCGAGGCAGACAGACAGACAGAGAGGGAGTCCGAGGCAGACAGATAGACAGAGAGGGAGTCCGAGGCAGACAGATAGACAGAGAGGGAGTCCGAGGCAGACAGACAGACAGAGAGGGAGTCCCGGCAGACAGATAGACAGAGAGGAGTCCGAGGCAGACAGACAGACAGAGAGGAGTCCGAGGCAGACAGACAGACAGAGAGGGAGTCCGAGACAGACACAGACAGAGAGAGAGGGAGTCCGAGACAGACAGACAGACAGAGAGGAGTCCGAGACAGACAGACAGAGAGGGAGTCCGAGGCAGACAGACAGAGAGGAGTCCGAGGCAGACAGACAGAGAGGGAGTCCGAGACAAACAGACAGAGAGGGAGTCCGAGACAGACAGACAGAGACGGAGTCCGAGACAGACAGACAGAGAGGGAGTCGAGACAGACAGACAGAGAGGGAGTCCGAGACAAACAGACAGAGAGAGGGAGTCCGAGGCACAGACAGACAGAGAGGAGTCCGAGACAGACAGACAGACAGAGAGAGGGAGTCCGAGACAGACAGACA
>JAXRKP010000102.1:80807-85807 GCA_037039925.1 Doris montereyensis
ACGAGAGGGCATGGTTTTAATTTCTTGTTTCCTTGCTTCCCTTATCTCAGTTCCCATTCTGACCTCCGATGTCCGAAAAGATCTTTCTCCGGACTGCCCTGTCCTAACATTTTCTGTTTCCTTCTGTACAAGTTAAATTCCTTTGTGTTAAGGCCTGTTTTACATCTTCTTCACATTTTCTCTGAGGTCTGCCTTTTGGTTTCTTACCTTTGGCTTTTTAGCATTGTCTACTGATTTAGCTATTTTATTGTCATTCATTCCGTTTACAATGCCCAGACTATCTCAGTTGATTTATTTCTATCTTGTGGGCGCAAATACTCCCCAAGATGTGAACGTGTGTTTAGCAGGTAAATGACACAACTAATCACCAAAGTTGTCGTCTTGATTTAATCATTGTTCATTGGCATACACGCCCTATTATATCGTGCAAAGACAGGCTAGCACTTTGAACTGGCAGTCAGTCAAACGCCGAAGTGATAACCAGAGACATTAAACATGCAGACAAATACCGCCACATTTATGTTGTATGTAAAAATGGTGGATTTATAGTCCGCCGCATCTGTCCCCCGCACAAGTGCAGGCTCCCCGACTGTACATCATTGATCCCCTGACAGGCCATGTCATTCAAAGTCCTTCTCAACTCTTGCGGGGAGCGTCCGGTACACACGCCTGTTGTGTGCTTGTAGGACTAACACTATGACAAGTTTGTTTTCTATCTATAGCTGAGTACTCATTCAGACCTGAGTCAAGTGAGGAAAGTAAGTGAAGTAGCTTTCCGAACAGTACAACGTTGTGAAGAAAGAAAGAAAAATCCCACCTGTGTCAGCCGTGGGGTTTGAACCAGTGTCGCCGTGATTACATGCTCGCAACACTACGGTTCAGCTACAACGCCTCCGGTTTTAGTTATGTAATGTCAGGCAAACACGCTACACAGGCAGGCAAAGATAGAAGAGAGCGTGTTCAGTTGGCAAACAAACGCACTGTAGGCAAACCCACTAGTAAACACGTTATGTTTACAGGCGACAGGCAGGCGACCGTAGAGACTGAGTCTGTTACGTTGGAAGTCAGACATTTTAAAGAGGCAGGCAAACGTTTTCCACAGGTATGCAAACTTAGAAGTAGATTGTATTGTGTAATGACAGGCAAACGTTTTCCACAGGTATGCAAACTTAGAAGTAGATTGTATTGTGTAATGACAGGTAAACACATCGTTACCCAGGCATGCAAACTTAGAAGTAGATTGTATTGTGTAATGACAGGTAAACACGTTACACAGACAGGTAAACATGCAAAACTTAGAAGTAGATTGTATTGTGTAATGACAGGTAAACACGTTACCCAGGCATACAAACTTAGAAGTAGATTGTATTGTGTAATGACAGGTAAACACGTTACACAGGCATACAAACTTAGAAGTAGATTGTATTGTGTAATGACAGGTAAACACATCGTTACCCAGGCATACAAACTTAGAAGTAGATCATATTGTGTAATGACAGGTAAACACATTACCCAGGCATACAAACTTAGAAGTAGATTAAATTGTGTAATGACAGGTAAACACATACAAACTTACGTAGATTGTATTGTGTAATGACAGGTAAACATTACCCAGGCAAACTTAGAAGTAGATTGTATTGTGTAATGACAGGTAAACACATCGTTACCCAGGCATACAAACTTAGAAGTAGATTGTATTGTGTAATGACAGGTAAACACAAACGTTACCCAGGCATACAAACTTAGAAGTAGATTGTACATATTTACCCAGTGTAATGACAGGTAAACACATCGTTACCCAGGCATAAACAAACTAAACACATAGAAGTAGATTGTATTGTGTAATGACAGGTAAATGTTTTCCACAGGTATGCAAACTGAAGTAGATCATATTGTGTAATGACAGGCAAACGTTTTCCACAGGTATGCAAACTTAGAAGTAGATTGTATTGTGTAATGACAGGTAAACACGTTGCAGGCATACAAACTTAGAAGTAGATTGTATTGTGTAATGACAGGTAAACACATCGTTACCCAGGCATACAAACTTAGAAGTAGATTATATTGTGTAATGACAGGTAAACACGTTACCCAGGCAGACAAACTTAGAAGTAGATTATATTGTGTAATGACAGGTAAACACGTTACCCAGTAAAACTTAGAAGTAGATTGTATTGTGTAATGACAGGTAAACACATTACCCAGGCATACAAACTTAGAAGTAGATTGTATTGTGTAATGACAGGTAAACATTTACCCAGGCATACAAACTTAGAAGTAGATTATACTGTGTAATGACAGGTAAACACGTTACCCAGGCAGACAAACTTAGAAGTAGATTGTATTGTGTAATGACAGGTAAACACGTTACCCAGGCATACAAACTTAGAATTTATAGATTATTATTAGTAGATTGTATTGTGTAATGACAGGTAAACACGTTACCCAGGCATACAAACTTAGAAGTAGATTGCATTGTGTAATGACAGGTAAACACATTGCCCAGGCAGGAAAATCCATATTAGGAATACTATTGTGTAATTCCCAAGCAAGCATATTACACATTACACATGTAAAACGCCAAAGTGAATAATGTGTGCATGTATTATGTAAAATGACAGGTAAAAAACAAGTTACCCATGCAGGCAACGCCCAAGTTAATTCATCATGTAATGACAAGCTAACATGTTTTAAGTGAACGCATTATGTAAGCGACTATATTATTATGTAATGATAGGGAAACACGTGACACAGGTTGGCAAATGCCAAAGTAACTACAAGGTGTCGGCATCTCAACCCAAAGGTTGAGGATTCAACCTACGGTTGAACATTTTTCTCGAGTTTTTTCTAGCAAAATCTACCCACCTGGTGCAGGTAGATTGATCGACACCACCTAGTCCCATAGTAGACGGACGAAAAAAAGTAGGTCCCGTGTGCACGTAAAAGATCCCTTGGCTAATTGTAGGGCAGTCTGGGCTAAATTAAAAATCCTACCAAAAACCCCGAGATCACCTTAGTTGTGGATGTGGGTAAATCAAATCAAATCCAAATCAAATCAAACGCCGTGGAAAATGAAAAGTTTTCACAGAAAAAACCACAAGGGGTAAAACCCCAAACCTTACATAGAAACGAAAAGATAGTTTGTTAACTGATAATGCATATGCTCATAGTTTATAAGACAATGATCTTTACCATGTCTCACAGGGGTTACCACCAGACTCACAATATCAGATACATTGTTAGTTACCAAGGTTACAATCTGAATCTGAGAGACACTGATCCTTTACTAAACTGACGATCGCCAGAAAATGATATTTGATCGGGTTTTTTGCGGGGGGGGGGTTTGGGGTCCACTGGTGAACTTAAATGTGAACTTTGATTAGTGTTTTGTTGTTTTTTTGTGTGGGGGGGGGGTTCTTTTGGGGTCCATTGGCGAACTCAAGTGTGAACTTTGATTGATGTTTGGGTGAGGGGGGGGGGGGGGTTCTTTTGGGGTCCACTGGCGAACTTAAATGCGACATTTAATTGGTGTTTCCTTGGTGATGTCTGGGTCACACTGGAGATCTCAAGCGTGACATTCGATTGGTATTTTCTTTTGGGGTTTTTTTGGGGTCCACAGGCAAAGTGAAACATGACGACATCTGGTTTGTGTTTTCTTGGGTCCATTTGGTGACATCTCTGTCTGTCTGTCTGTCTGTCTGTCTGTCTGTCTGTCTATCATCCTCTATCATCCTCTCTCTCTCTCTTCCCTGTCTCTTTCTGTGGCGTGTGCTATATTACCTGGTAGAGGAGATAAAGCAAAGTAATTACACTTGACTATGTACTTTTCTCTATTTTTTTAATGTAGTCACCAATTACGCTTTGAATAAGTTTTGTACGCTGCTAGGACATCGCTCCTTGAAAGCATTATTGCGTTGTTAGCTCGGTTGGTAGCACGCTTTCCTTTCATGGCGAGGCGATGGGTGCTGACGCAGAGGTCGCGGGTTCGATCCCCATGGTGGCCAGGATTGGGTTTTTTATGTCTATTCCTTGTGTTTGTCTCGTGTCTGTTCCTATGGGGCTTTCATATTATCTTGTGTCATTACCTTCACTAATGTGCACACTACTGTGCGGTTTTGATGATGGGTTCTCTAGTAGGTGTTGGGCGTCGGTAGCTTAGTTGTCAGTCGGGCTGTCGGAGTTTGAATCGTGAAAGCCTTGGTTTCGAATCTTTGCAATGCTAGGTTCCATGGGAAAGACACTTAACAAGTGCAAATGGGAACTACCGTCAGCGAGGACCTGGCACGGGGGGGGTGGGGGTGGGGGGGGGGGTTGTGAGAGGGCGCAAACCCTGTGACTGATTAATGTCCTTTCAAGAAGGCGATCTGTGCTCCGATTCTTGTACTCTTGTAATTGGTGAACGTAATTTGTTTGAAGGAGACTTGCCACCTATTTGATTAATGAATTAGGTTGTTGTTTTTTTTAAAAACTGTAATTGTAAAGGTAGAATGAATCTCTTTTGCGAAAGTCCGCTCGCATAGAATTGAAATGAGACCGTACCAACACACAATCTTGGCCCACAGTCCCAGTCCGTGTATCTAACTTGGGAAGATTTCATTCCGGCGATTTACGCCACACAACCTGTTAGACTCCCCCTCCCCTCTCCCCCCCCAATTGGGACTCGGTAGTCCAGATGCAAGGTGTCGACCTCTCAACCAAATAGGTAGTGGGTTCGAGCACCGCCAATGGTTGAAAAAAAATTCTCCATTTGTTTTCGAGCCAAATCCACCCCCTCCTCCTCCCCCCACCCCCTCTCGGTCCCATCTCTTGATCCAGGTAGATGGATCGACATCTAGTTCTTTCGGAGACGGACGATCCCGTGTGCAGATCACAGCACTCTGTGCACGTTTGGGGTAAAGATCCCCTGGGGCTGTTTCACAGGGCAGCCCGGGCACAATTAAAAATTCCTACCAAAAAACCCGAGATCACCTAATTGTGGATGTGGGTAAATCAGATCAAGA
>JAXRKP010000102.1:90807-113307 GCA_037039925.1 Doris montereyensis
AGTGAAGAGATGTGCAAATTGTGAACAGGTGTCAGAAAGAAGTGAAGAGACATAGCAAACAGTGAACAAATTCAGAAGAAATGAGAGACAAATTGGGAACAGGCGTCAGAAGAAATGAAAGGACATAGCAAACCGAATGAGAAGGAAAATGTATCCCAATTAGAGTGTGTGACAAATTGGGAACAGGCGTCAGAAAGAATTGAGAAGATGTGACAAATTGTGGAACAGGTGTCAGAAAAAAGCGATGTGACAAATTAGAACAGGTGTCAGAAAAGAGTGAGATGTGACAAATTGTGAACAGGAACAAAAAACAGTGAAGAGATGTGACAAATTGTGAACAGTCATCTGCTCTCCCTGTGACTCTCCTGCTTCGTTCCCTGGACGATTTCTGTTAACATCTCGTTGACAAATTGTGAACAGGTGTCGATTTCTGTTACATCCGTTGCTACCGACTAGTGAATGAGTTCAATGAGTGCCCACCCAGCTATGCATCTAGTCTAGGGAGAGAAAACTTGTCGCAGTGTTGGTGGGAGCGCCTAACGGGCTACTGCATTACTCTACTGCTCCCCTGGGAGTCGAGAAGGACTTTAATGAAATGGCCTAGCTGGGGGCATAAATGATGTGTTGTCGGTGAGCCTGCCTTATGCCAGGATGCAGACTATAATAAATCTATCTTTATCTTTGCCTTAAGTATTAGTGCGAGTACTACACAAAATCGCGTGAACTTTGAACTGAGGGCTTTGGCATACCTTCCTTCTTGACCTCTCGACAGTTTGATGATTAGTGCACCACCCCCGCCCCCGCCCCACCCCCAATTGGCTGGGCTGGTCCTTCGTCTTTCTTTTTTTCTCTTCTTCTTTTGCAATCGTCTGTCGTACATGATTATGGTGACCTGTCAGTGCCGGCATATTATTGTGATGGAGACCCGCTAGTGAACTCCAGCATGTTATTGTGATGGAGACTCGCTATTGAACGCCGGCATATTGTGATGGAGAACCTGCTATTGAACGCCGGCATATTATTGTGATGGAGACCTGCTATTGAACGCCAGCATATTATTGTGATGGAGACCTGCTATTGAACTCCTGCATATTATTGTGATGGAGACCTGCTATTGAACGCCGGCATATTATTGTGATGGAGACCAGCTATTGAACGCCGGCATATTATCGTGATGGAGACCCGCTATTGAACGCCGGCATATTATTGTGATGGAGACCGCTATTGAACGCCGGCATATTATCGTGATGGAGACCCGCTATTGAACGCCAGCATATTATTCGATGGAGATCCGCTATTGAACGCCGGCATATTATTGTGATGGAGACCTGCTATTGAACGCCGGCATATTATTGTGATGGAGACCTCGCTATTGAACGCCGGCATATTATTGTGATGGAGCCTCTATTGAACGCCAGCATATTATTGTGATGGAGACTCGCTATTGAACGCCGGCATATTATTGTGATGGAGACTCGCTATTGAACGCCGGCATATTATTGTGATGGAGACCCTCTATTGAACGCCGGCATATTATCGTGATGGAGACCCGCTATTGAAACCAATCAGTTCAATTCAAGATTGGCCGGAGGTTACAAAGTGGATACACGGAGCCTTAGACTTAGACCACCCCTCAAATGGCAGGGCGGAATTCTTCCGGGATGTCATTGGAACAGACATAGATCTAGTTTGTTGCCTGTTTTAATTTGGGAAGGAAAAAAATAAATTAAAAATCTATATTTGGTAAGGAGTGTGGGGAGATGCGTCATTCAGAAGCATTAACTGGCTCATTGCGGGAATTCCTAAATAATGTGAGATTCTTAAGCAAATTGTACACCCCCCCCCCTTTGTTTATATAAAAAAAATAGATTTGTTTATCTAAGTTTACGTAAACTTCTTTATTGTTATCTCTTGGGTTGCCATTATAACCCCCCCCCCCGCGCATACAGTGGAGAGGGTGGGGAGGGACGGCAGGGTGATCTAAACAATCGATTAGTTAATCATTCCAGGCTCATCACAGCATCACTATTCAATGGTCTTGCGAGTTAAGAGGTCGTGTCTAAGATGTACGGCTCTGAGATGACATGCTTGTAGTGGCTTTCTACAATGATGTCACTGGACTCTGCAGACTGACACTGACAATGCAGTCGGGATTAACACGTGCCTTGCGCAGACAGGCAAGCTGTGGTCAGTCGGCTATTTCCGGCTCTAATATTACGACACTTTGCTCGCGGAAAGACGATAATTACTATGATGTGGCTGTGATTACGTGTGTTGGGAGCAACCCGCCCAGCCAGGAAGCCGACGACCATGGGAAATCAGAAATTGTATCTCATTGCCCCGCAATGTGAGAATGTCAATGCCTACACTAATTGGGGGATTTTTTCGGCGAACATGGCGCGCGTTCATTCAATCCGTTCGTGCTGGAGTCAGCGTCACGAGCGCCCGATAAAATTTTGATTTGATTTGATTTGAATTGATTTGATTTGATTTGATTTGATTTGATTTGATTTACCACATCCACAACCAAGGTGATCTCGGGGTTTTTGGTAGGATTTTGAATTTTTAAGCCGGGCTGCCCTGCCAAGATGTTTAACGCGCACAGTCTTGTGATTTGCACACGAGACCTCCTTTTGCTCATACGTCTCCGATGGGACTAGGTATCGATCCACCTACCTGGACCAGGAAGCGGTAGATTTAGTTCGGGAAAAAAAATGAAGAAAATTTGTCAACCGCCGGTTGAGCTCGAACCCACTACCTTTTGGGCCGAGGCAAAAACAAGATATGACGTCACCGTGACGTAATGCACAACATTAATAATTAATGCACAGCAACATAAGAAAAAAACCACTTTGGTTTGAGAGTAGACACTTATATAATAATGATGATTGGTGTGATATCTGTACTTCTTGAGTTATTATCAAATGATTCAAGACCTTTTCAAAGGCTTACGGCACCTTCTAATACTTATATATATATATTATTATTATTGATGATAATTGTAGTAATAATAAGGATGGTAGATACGTTGACAGAGCATTCGACACATGAGGAGTAAGCATGAAGAAAGGAAGATACATCGATTGGTTGAATTAACAGACATTTTAATTGATAGGCACTGTATACAGAGATAGACAATTAGACAGGTAAATGGGTAGAGGAAAACAGATGGAATTCTAAATCGATAGACTAACAGAGAGCTAAGTAGATAGGTATGTAGATAGAGAAATAGATACACCCATACAAACACATATATACATACATACATACGTACGTACATATAATTATATATATATATATATATATATATATATATATATATATATATATATATATATATATATATATATATATATATATGTGTGAGAGAGAGAGAGAGAGAGAGAGAGAGAGAGAGAGAGAGAGAGAGAGAGAGAGAGAGAGAGAGAGAGAGAGAGAGAGAGAGGGGTGGGAGGGATGGGGGGGAGAGAGAGAGAGAGAGAGAGAGAGAGAGAGAGAGAGAGAGAGAGAGAGAGAGAGAGAGAGAGAGAGATTCGTTTGCTTTTATATATATTTACAAAGAGATACTAAATTATAGATATATGGATGTACTTTCAGACATATATGCATATAGTTATATAGACTATTGGATTATAGATAAATAGATAGATAGACAGACGGATAGATAAATAGATAGATAGATAGATAGAAAGATAGATAGATAGAAGATAGATAGATAGATAGATAGATAGATAGATAGATAGATAGATAGATAGATAAATAGATAGATAGATATATAAATAGATAGATAGATAAATAAATAAATAGATAGTAGATAGATAAGATAGATAAATAGATAGACAGATAGATAGATAGATAGATAGAAAGATAGATAAATAGATAGATAGATAAATAGATAGATGGATACATAGATAGATAAATAGATAGATAGATAGATAGATAGATAGATAGATAAATAGATAGATAGATAGATAGATATACAGATAGATAGGTAGATTGATAAATAGATAGATAGATAGATAAATAGATAGATGGATAGATAAATAGATATATAGATAAATAGGTAGATAGATAGATAGATAGATAAATAGATTGATAAATAGATAATAGATGGATAAATAGATAGATAGATAAATAGATAAATAGATAGATAAATAGATAGCTAGATAGATAGATAGATAAATAGATATATAGATAGATAGATAGATAGATAAATAGATAGATAGATAGATAGATAGATATGTAGGTAGATAGAAAGATAAGGCAGACAGATTTAAAGTTAAATAAATAGGTCCACGGACACCCACCTATGTCTTGCTGTCCACAACCACACAAGAAATGTGACTATATTCAATCCTTGGCTGTAGATCAATGGAGTGGAACTCCCCCTGAGAACGCCAACAGTGTTAAAATAAGTTGTTGTAAGCCTGATACTGATGAGCTGTTTTGTATGGGTAGATGGAATCACTTCTTGTTTATTACCTATCCGTTGGAGCGAAGCGCAATGGCAAACGGCTTTAAAATTTGTTCTATATTATTACCTAATATTACACTACACCCGAAGGTAGAAATGGCAACTGATTGGGAAAGACGCTCAACGCTGATTGACGAGAGAACTGTTAATTCCTTTCTAAGTTATGGTGAATCGTGTCACGTGTCAATATAGCACAACTACTACGTCATCGTCTTAAAGTGACATTGTTGTTGTTATTGTTAGTATTATTATTATTATTATTATTATTATTATTATTATTATTATCTGTTGGGTTTTTCCTTATTTAATCGACTTCAGATTATTATCTTTTAAACAATTTATCTTATGTCCAAAACGATCGTCCGAAAGCAAGGTTGGGAGTGGCAAACAATGAGTTCTTTTATAATTTTATAATAAGCCTGATATTAACCACCCGGGTGGTGGTAGAGATGCTCTAGGGGAGGAACTCGGGTGTTAGAGTGACTGAGACGATCGCGTGGACAGATGCGTTTCGTGTCCTCGTCTCGGGTTACTGGGTGTATTGTGTTTTCCTCTTAATTAATTCCTTCGCTGTTAAATCCCGTGCGTGACCTTTAGTCAAGTCGCAGTCAGCCTCGGTTTGGGCGCTCTCCCTCCGTCACGTCCGTCACCCAATGGTGTGGTGTCGTCAAATGCCACGATTGGTGAGTCGGGCGGCAGGAGGAGGAGGAATGGGCCCGCCGCTGTTTCTGTCTCCATGGCGATTTCCTGTTTTGTTTTTGGGAAGAGCTCTCGCTCTCTGTTATTTAACTGGTACACGTACTCAGGTCGTCGTTGGGTTGGGTTGGGTTGGGTTGGGTTGGGTTGTTTTTTGGACAAGGTAGAGATTCTGACGGAGAGAAGATGGAATGGAGGGTGTGAGGGGAGGGACATATATATATATATATATATATATATATATATATATATATATATATATATATATATATATATATATATATATATATAGAGAGAGAGAGAGAGATAGACAGACAGACAGACAGAGACACACAGACAGACAGATAGAGACAGGGGGCGTGATGGAGGGAAGGAGATAGAAGTGAAGAAGGAGGCACAGGACCAAGAGAGGAAGTTGAAGGGAAGAAATATGTGGACAAGAGATAGATCAAAGAGAGGCAAAGATAGAGGGAAGTTCAAGGGGGGAAAGATATTCAGAAAAAGAGATAGATGGAGATGGACACAAAGGGAGACAGAGATAGAGACAAAGTGACAGACATCGAGAGAGAAATTCCTAGTAAGATATTGTCAATGCCAACGCAGATTCCACAGCACATTTGTGGCCTTATCGCTCTCTCTCTCTCTCTCTCTCTCTCTCTCTCTCTCTCTCTCTCTCTCTCTCTCTCTCTCTCTCTCTCTCTCTCTCTCTCTCTCTCTCTCTCTCTCTCTCTCTCTCTCTCTCTCTCTCTCTCTCTCTCTATATCTCTCTCTCTCTCTCTCTCTATATATATCTCTCTATCTCTATCTCTCTCTCTCTCTCTCTCTCTCTCTCTCTCTCTCTCTCTCTCCCTCTCTCTCTCTCTCTCTCTCTCTATATATATATATATATATATATATATATTTTATTTATATATTTTTTTTTTTTTTTTTTTTTTTTTTTTTTATTTTTTTTTTTTTTAATATTTACTTATCAATATATATACATGTATATGTCCTAACAGGGAGAGAATGGTACTATCTAAAGAAAACTGGAGGAAATATATGTGTAATTGGGTCGCAAGGGGTCCTATGCCATTAAGTCTAGTCAAATATATGTATATATTATATAATATATAACTTTGTCAGAGTAAAAACTACTCGCCACCCATGATTGTAAGCAAAATTGTGACTACTGGCCCGACAGCTATTTTAGCTGCACGTGTATATAACTTGCAAAACACTAAAAAAAAAAAAAAAAGAAAGATTGTAATAGTCCTTTGTACGAAAACCCGTGGCTGGATCAGGCGTTGTTTTCTTCTAAGATTTCTCAGTGAGTTCTGGCGGTCAAGAAAGCACGGTTTGTTGCCGTAAGTGTGGATGAGGTTTTTTCGTCTTGTAGCCACAGCAGTACGCCATTAATGCCAACGATTAAATTCCCTCTCGAGTTCTAAATCCAAGGTTTTATAGAACAAGTTGCCAAATTGTGGACTGCTTTTGATTAAGTCCCTTGTGTCAATGTCCAAAGATCCACACAAGTGTAGACACGTTTGGTGTGGCTTTTTGTTTGCAATGAATTGGTCTTTCTAGTGACACAACCAACTTTTGTTTTTGCAATGAATTGGTCTTTTCTAGTGACACAACCAACTTTTTGTTTGCAATGAATTGGTCTTTCTAGTGACACAACCAACTTTTTGTTTGCAATGAATTGGTCTTTCTAGTGACACAACCAACTTTTTGTTTGCAAATGAATTGGTCTTTCTAGTGACACAACCAACTTTTGTTTGCAATGAATTGGTCTTTCTAGTGACACAACCAACTTTTTGACACAACTTTCTAGTGACACAACCTAGCACAATTTTTGTTTACAATGAATTGGTCTTTCTAGTGACACAACCTACTTTTTGTTTGCAATGAATTGGTCTTTCTAGTGACATATTCAACCAATTTTTGTTAAAATTGATGTCAACGACAACAGTGACCTATTTCTTGTTACTACTTTTAGACGAATATGCACAATTTTTACATGCAAGGAGGAACAGTATGAAGGGAAGAAAAAGGTATGTTTGAACAGAATTGAAATATTTGTTTATTACATTGATGACAAAGACTTTTACATCTTCTGTACAAATTTGAACGAAAAGGAGCACAAATAATGATTTTGCAAATATTTTTCATACATGACAAGAAATTGGAAAAACAATAAAGGGGAAGGGGGGGGGGGGAGAAATTTTTTCATAATGACTATAAGAAATTGAAAAACAATAACGAAAATCAGGTGAATGATTTTGCAAATATTTTTCATACACGATAAGAAATTGGAAAAACAATAACGAAAATCAGGTGACTTAGTGAGTCGTGTAAAAATAGGAGTGAAAAGCTCATAAATTGACATGAACTGATGCTTTTTATATTCCAACTTGCTTTAGTGGTATATTCTAAAAGAAGTGGATCATAAATAGTCCCTTCAATCAAAAGAGACATGTAAAACTGTTATGTAACAAGCCACACTTCAGAAAAATAATGTATGTCCACAAAGACAAACTTTGAAAATAAATTGAAAAAAAAAAAGGAAGCTACCCATAATGATTATTTGTTGCCATTTTTCCTTTACAGAATAATAAAGTTGACAATATAAACTAAGTGAAATGAAATAGCCCTTTGAAAAAGGAGAAAAAAGACATTTATAGAAGAAAATACGTTCTCAACGATGAAAAAAATCAAAGTGTAATAATTCAAATGAACATGATTTGAATTGTACTGGTCAACAAAGGAAAGAACAACTAGTTATAATAGTCTTCCAGTATAATTACAATAATCTAAAAGGTATCTAAAGATGTTGTATTTTGATCCCTTGGTTATTGAATAAGTAAGAAATATTTATACATAAATAATTGAATGAGAAAAAAAACCCTCATGTGAAATAATAAAAGTATAATAAAACCAAAACTATAAAATCAAAAAGACAAATAAATTTACAATTAGATTTCCAGGGTCAAGAGGTGATCATCAACTAGACAATTTCTATTTTTGTTATAACAAAAATGCTTATTACATTTCTTACATATATTATTAGATTTTGTTTCTACTTTATAAAACAAACACAATTTCCAACGTTTTTCACAGACCTCTGGAACAACAACATGAGCATTTAAGGACAATCTTTTCTCATATGGAGGCACAGCCTTCTATCAATTTAATGTAAACATTGGGAATAATTTTGTGGCTAGTCTATTATGTTTTGTGGGAGTTTTCTAAATTTTTGAAACATTATAAAAACTTTACCTAGCAACATCAATTATAATGTAAATTCTAATTCTTCTATCAATTCTAATTAAACACAAATTGGGAATAATTTTGTGGCCAAAAACTCAAGTCTATTTATGTTTTGTGGGAGTTTTCTAAATTTTTGAAACATTATAAAAACATTTACCCTAGCAACATCTAACATGTGGTACATAAGTGTTTTCCAAAATGGTTTTGTTCTTCTTAAAACTTTATATTTAGAAATCATCTGATCAGATCTATCCATCCCACCCATAAATCTATTATAATCCCTAATTGCTACTGGTTGACTTACTTGCTTATGCCTAAATTCCCCATTTACTTGAGATCGTCTCTTACAAAAAAATCTATCAGTTATTTTATTGTGCAAGGTTGTTATAATATTGACTACTTTATTATCTTTCCTCTGAATAAATTCTACATTTCCTTTCCTAATACATCTCATACCCCCTTTCAATATCTTTATTTAATTGTTTGTGAGTTTTTAATTCCACCGGAAAACCTTTCCTATTTGCCAAAATTGTACCACATGCAAGGACACCTTCTTTCACTAAATTAACAAATAACAAAACAGATGCATCAAAATTTTCTAAAAATAATTTGTACCTTGTTTAAACAGACCTCTACATAAATTCATTACAACAATATAACCTAAACCAAATCCAGTGTTTTCTCACCTTCCTAGGTAAACATCCAAATTGTATGTGTATCCCATAATCGAATCTGCTAAAACCCAAAGTTTCATTCCCCACTTAGTTGGTTTATCTCTAATATATTGCCTAAAACTATATCTTCCTTTATATGCCACTATCCTTTCATCTATACTAATCTGTTCTTGTGGTTGCCAAAGCTTCATACATTTTCTTCTAATGTACTAAGTCAAAAATCAAATTTTTGTAATTTTATCCGTCCTATTCTTCGTACTGGGGTCGGAGACTTTGAGAAAAGACTGGATTTGTTTGTATCTAAACTTTGACACAAAAGCCGTTCCCCACAGACAATGGAAAAGACTTTTTGTTGACCAGTAGAATTTAGTTCTCGGAACTTGAATGTTCATCAAAACAGCAAAAAAAATTACAAGTTCCTGGGGGCCAGGTCTACCCAGTAATATGCCAGGGACGGCTTATTGGCAGCCTGTGTCTCATGGTATTGGTTTGTGTCATTGCAAAGCATGTTCATGAGGGTCGCTGTAAAGAACAGTTTGAAGAATGAGCCTGCAAAAAGAAAAACACAAAACAAAAATACCCTCTATAAGTTTATTGTATATTATATGTATCTACATCTGTAAACAAAGAAATGAATGGCAAAATTCTACAAGTGATAAAAAGGGAATCAGCTGCATATGTGCATGATCAATAACTAAAATGACATTATAATTCAAGGAAATTTTGGAACAGAAGAATTTTATAATTGTATGTCAAATATCAAATAAGGTTCTTCTGCTAAATATCTGAGATTATCTCAATCAAAGGCCGACTTCAGAAACATTACGTTTAATCAGAATTACCATTGTCCCAACCAGAATTTTAACAAACCCTCCCCCCCCCCTTTCCAATAGAATACCTATGAAATAGCATGGGACTCCAACAGGAAAGGAATACTGTGATCCTTAGTTTCAACCAGAATCAAGAATAGCATCAGCATGATAGAGGTTGGCTTCTTACAAAAACTAACTAATCAATAAATAATATTATAATGTAGTGAAACCAAATTATAATTATGCCCTTGAACATCCATCCAGAACTTTCTTTTTTTACTGTGAAACATTACTTTACCTTGAGTCATGTAATCATCTGCGTCTCCTCTGGTCCAGTTTTCTGGCAATAGAAGGCCTGGGGGTTCTCGGGACGAAAGGCAGGAATTGGCAAATCAGGTCCTCTGTCCTCGTCACCATACCTCATTACCTGATGCCCAGTTCTATTGTTTACCTGAGCCTGCAGGGGACTGAACAAAAAGAGGAAGTTTCAAGTAAAAAGGCTATATGAAGGGGGAAAAGTATTATAGACTGCTCAATACATGTATCATTCAAATATTACAGAGAAATGAGTTAAAACCTAAATCTACATGAAAATGTTAATTCAGATCTAGCAGCTAGGCCAACCACATGTATCAGTTTCTAGAGCAAGAAAAGAGTAGGCCTAAACTGATCTAGTTCTAACACACACAGTTGATAATGTGGGTGTGATCCTGACCTGACTCTGAGTTCAAATTCCATAAGTAGGCCACCATAATTCAGTAGATACATCTAATCCATAAATCTAAATTATACTGCAGACACATCTTTTTCCCATAGTATTTTATCTCAAAATGTAACTAAATGTGAAGAAATAATGGGTTTTATCCACAATAACGTAATAATATGCATCAGAACCCATCACAACCACACTATCGAAATTGAGAATACTCACGTTTGAGACGCGCTCAGTAGGTCAATGGTGGATCATTTTCCTCCCCTCTTGGTCAGATAAATCTGAACAAGAGGTCCAGACATCTTCTGACTCACTAGAGGAGTCATCTGAATCAAAATTAATCCCATGTTTCGTCCATATTTTGATTGGGAGAGAAGATTTCAAATCAGCAGCTTGATTTCACAACATCAGAAATGTACGATTTCGCGATGTCAGAAATGTAAGAAAAATGGCGTCGTGTGCAGTCTCCGAGAAACACGTCATAATTTTTTTTCTTTCAAAAGTGATTTTATGTACTGATTTTTTGTTTTTTGTTATAAACCATAAATTTAGACCTTTTTTTATCGTTTCTGGGGCAAAAACAATACAAAACTTTAATTTATAATGAAAATGCTGACAATGTCAATGACCCACTTCGTCATCGGTCAAATTTGCTCGATTCTCCTTTAGTCGGACTGGGGAGAGTTTTAAGCAACGATGAGTGAAATCGTACCGTTGGGATTATCCAAGGTGGCTCGAGATCGGAGACGTGTGGCGGCAGCAATATTTAATTATGTTGACCACCGGGCCATTGGAAGACTACATGAACCACTCATGACATAACTGGCGGTGTCTCTGACCGCCAAAGTCGCCAAAGAGCAGGACAACCAAGGGTCACGTCAGTTCATCAGGACCGGACAGAATCTCCAAAGCCACCTCAGAAATCGCTGTCTGTCTGCCTCGGTTACCGCAATGCAAACGCCATGAGAGAACGCTCCCATGCTCGGGGGTGGGGGGGGTGGGGGATGACTTCCTGGGGATGACTTCCTTGGGAAATTAACACTGCCAAGGGAGAAAAAAGGCTGCAAAAAGCCAGTCTGTGTATATTATCGTGGCCAAAGAGAAAGCCGACTAGATCTAAGTGACGGCGGTCGACGACCCGTTAGTCCAGGACCGACGTGCCGTAGGCCTACCTCGCGAGTCGCATAGATCTAGAAGTCACACACACACACACACACACACGCACACATACACACACACACACACACACGTGCGTGCGTGCCAACCCCAGCCCACCCACAATCACTTGTCTAAGTAATATTTAGCGACTCTACAAGAGTTCCTTAACTTTTTTTTTATTTCGCCTCTTGTCAACACCTTCACCTATTCAGACGAAAAAGACAAAAAAATATTTTAAAAAACTAGCCGTAAGCCAATCCGTACATTGCGTGTTTCAAATACCGGTAATAAAAAAAAAGATCGACATGTCCGTAAGCCTACATTGCGGGTAACATAGTCAACCCAATTTGTGAATTCTACTTAGCTTGGGAGAGAGAGAGAGAGAGAGAGAGAGAGAGAGAGAGAGAGAGAGAGAGAGAGTAGGAGAGAGCGGAAAGTGAGGAAAAAGAGGGATGGAAAGAGGAAAAAGAGAGAGATAAGAAGAGAAAAGAGAGGGAGAAGGGAGGGAGAGACCAAATCAAACTCTCTCTCTCTCTCTCTATCTATCTATCTATCTATCTATCTGTCTATCGATCTATCTATCTATCTATCTATCTATCTTAATCTCAATCTCCACCTATATATCTCTATAGTGTTATTACGAAAAGCGTAACAGGCTTGATTTGAAAAGGACTGAAATGAAATGGCATGCTGGGGGATGAATGATGTACACAGTCGGTGAGGCTGCAATTGTGCGGGGATATGGACTATCAATCCAATCCATCTTTATCTTTTTGTTCTGTGTTACGTAATTTTACTAGTGACGTAGCAAGACTTTGTGCTTTTCTTTTCTTTTCTTTTCCCTCCTCAACTCTGACGATTCGATTCCCAGGGTTGTAAAGGGCAACGAAATTTGATGGGGTTTTTTAAATTGTCTCCTGAGAGCACAGACCGTGCCATTTGCTGATTAAACTTGTGACGTCTCACACTTCGTCTTGTCTATATTATTATTACAAAATTAATGTAGTACAGTCGCCATGCCATTCCCACCATGGCTACGTTTCCACTGTCACTTGTTCTTGATGTCCGATGTCCGATAGCCTCGTTGGTAGCCCATCGTCAACGTCTCTCGTGGTCGTCTTTTCATGTCTGCAGTCACGTCTGTTGTGGGTGACGTCTGCTCTGCTGCCTGTCGTGTGTTGGTGTTGGTTTTTTTTCGTCGGGGGTTTTTCCCCGTATTATTATTGCATAATATTTTGTTGTAGTGTTTTATTACTTGTTTGGGTTTCCTCCATATTGCTTGTGTTTTTGTTGCATCGTTTTATTGCTGGTTGAGGTTTTTGCTTGCCCCCCATATTTCTCGTGTTTTTGTTGCATCGTTTTATTGCTGGTTGGGGTTTCCCCCCATATTTCTCGTGTTTTTGTTGCATCGTTTTATTGCTGGTTGGGGTTCCCCCCCCCCCCCATATTGCTTGTTTTTTTGTTGCATCGTTTTATTACTTGTTTTTTGTTGGTTTCCCCCCCCATATTTCTCGTGTTTTTGTTACATCGTTTTATTACTGGTTGGGGTTTCCCCCCATATTTCTTGTTTTTTATTTTTTATTACTTGTTGGGGTTTTTTTTGTTGCATCGTGTTTTATTACTTGTTGGGGTTTCCTCCATATTGCTTGTGTTTTTGTTATAGTTGTATTACTTGTTGGGGTTTTCCCCCTATATTTCTTGTGTTTTTGTTGCATAGTTTTTATAACTGGTTGGGTTTCCCCCCCCCATATTTCTTGTGTTTTTGTTGTAGTGTTTTATTACTGGTTGGGGTTTCCCCCCCCTATGTTCTTGTATTTTTGTTATTACTGTGTTTTATTACTTGTTGGGGTTTCCCCCATATTTCTTGTCTTTTGTCGCAGTAAAAGTGTTTTATTACTTGTTGGGGTTTCCCTCATTTTTCTTGTGTTTTTGTTATAGTGTTTTATTACTTGTTGGGGTTTTCCCCATATTTCTTGTGTTTTGTTATAGTGTTTTATTACTATTTTGGGGTTTTATTCATATTTCTTGTTTTGTTTAGTGTTTTATTATGTTGTTATGTTACGTTGATTTGTTGCAGTGTTTTGTTTTATTACTGGTTGGGATTTTGTTGTAGTGTTTTTTTTATTACTGGTTGCCCCCCCCCCCCCCCCCCCCCATATTTCTTTTGTCGTTTTTTATTACTGTTTCGGGTTTTACTCATTTTTCTTGTGTTTTATTATTACTATTTTGGGGTTTTACTCATTTTTCTTGTGGTTTGTTGCAGTGTTTTATTACTATTTTGTTTTATTCATATTTTTTGTGTTTCGTTTGTAGTTTTTATTACTATTTTTGGGTTTTATTCATATTTTTTTGTGTTTTGTTGCAATGTTTTATTACTATTTTGGGGTTTTACTCATTTTTCTTGTGTGTTGTTGTAGTGTTTTATTATTGGTTGGGGTTTCTCCCGTATTTCCTGTATTTTGTTGAAGTTTTTTTATTTGGTCTAGAAACTAGTAAGTTAGTAACTAGCCAACTACAAGAGATCTAGAAACTGCTGATTTTTCTTCAAAGACGTTGGCACATGGTAGATCTAAATGATAGCAATTATAGTTGATAGAGTGAAAATGTGGCTAGGTCTAGATCTTGAAAGTTTCAAAACATCTTCAATTTCACACTGGGAGTGGGATGGCCTCTCAGCAATTTGATTTTGTTGACTGGATCCTCTAGTTCATGTTATTGATGTAGATTCTAAAAGAATAACTTGAATTTCATGTGGGAATGGCTGCCAAACAAAGTGTACCGGTATATAATTTACAGTTATTGACTCTGAATGGGTTGTTTGCATGACTAGTTAGATCGACCGAGTTTTCGAGGTCAATCTAATTAGGAGTGTAAATGACCCAATACGAGTAAATAACTGTATTATAACACCCCAAACCAGATTTTAACACAATGATGACTTTTACTTTAGATATACACACAAAGAACAAATGATCGAAGAAATTGAAGACATATCCAGGTCTAACTTTTTCAGTGCGCAACAACAATTTAGACAGTAAGCAAATATATAAGAATCAATACGCCAGTGTGGTACGCCTTGCTTGCTTCGACTAGATCTAGATCTAGACTCTAGAACCTTAGCACCAAGGAAATCTCAAGCCAATGCTACTGCTAGCCTAAATCAAGTATCTAGACATAAGATCTATATAGATATAAGGTTTAGTCTAAGACACAAAAATTATATTTAGAATCTAGAGCTCGATATACCTAGATACATATAGGGTCCTAGCCCTAGATCCTAGATCTAGATTATAGATGTCTAGAAAATCTAGATCTAGAGATGATCTAGCTTTTAAATATAGCGTTTAGGTAGAGCTAGAGCTAGAACTAGATACATCTAGATCTATAATCTTAATCTAGATCTACTCTAAATCTAACTAAGAGCTATCTAGAGCTAGAGTTACTCGTTAGCTCTAAATATGTATCTAGATCTAGATTTCTAGATCTAGTGGATTCGGATTCAGTCTGATCAAAATAACAAAAAAATGTGATTATGATTAAATCCTTCAAGATGTACTAGATCTAGTGTATCCATGGCGATAAGTGAAGATTGTGATCTAGCTCTAGATATCTGAAATTAAAATTTCAATCAAGAGACAGCCAAGACGGGAGATATAGATCTTAGGCCTACAGTGTTGATCGAGATAAAAATGTAGGCCCATGAACTCCTGGCTTTCAATGTAAAGGGAAAACATAAAGGATCCCGATTTCGGGATAAGTATGAATAAGGACGACTAAGTATGAGTATTCCTATATCAAACCCAACAACGCACACATAGAAGATCCTTATGGCGGATACTGATCCGTACTGGTAGTTCATACCAATTTTATAAGGCGACCGAAACTCACCGACACCACCGTCGCTCCTTGTGTCTCGTCACAAGGCGTGGGCGTCGCGATGTCTGGGATTGACTAAAGAGATTTTCAACTGACTATAGCAGAGCGGCCGTTGATGGTAGAAAAATCTAATAACACTATTGAGCTCAGCATCATCCAATTATGAGATTAAACGAGCAGAACTCGTTATTTCTCTATAATTTAGAAAATAATATTTATCTTCATTTTTAAGAGAAACAATACTATACACTAGCCACGTGTTTGATAGAGAAAAATTGAATCTTCCCTATCAAACACGTGTTTGGTGAGTTTTTTCTCTAGATGGACTCAAAATCTACAACAATGGATGTTGATTTGCTTATTGGCAATGTTTTTAAAAAGAAGCCCTTTGTGGAATACTTTCTTTTTTTCTCTCGCTCAGATTGGTAGGCGTATATCAAACGTCATTTCATTCGACCATTTCAATCAAACTCTATTATATATCTTTGTTTTTCTCACTCTGCCCATCTATCTACCTATAGCTTCCCCCCCTCTCTGTCTCTCTCTCTCTCTCTCTCTCTCTCTCTCTCTCTCTCTCTCTCTCTCTCTCTCTCTCTCTCTCTCTCTCTCTCTCTCTCTCTCTCTCTCTCTCTCTCTCTCTCTCTCTCTCTCTCTCTCTCTCTCTCTCTCTCTCTCTCTCTCTCTCTCTCTCTCTCTCTTTCTCTCTCTCTCTCTCTCTGTTTCTCTTTCTCTCTCTCTCTCGCCCTCTCTCTCTATCTTTCTTCCCCTCTCTCTCTCTCTGTCTCTCTCTCTCTGTCTCTCTCTCTCTGTCTCTCTCTCTCTCTCTCTCTCTCTCTCTCTCTCTCTCTCTCTCTCTCTCTCTCTCTCTCTCTCTCTCTCTCTCTCTCTCTCTCTCTCTCTCTCTCTCTCTCTCTCTCTCTCTCTCTCTCTCCATTACGCTTCTTCTCTCTTTCTCTTTGTTTGTTTGTTTGTTTATGTTTTTTTTGTTGCTGTTTTGTTTTCCCCCTCTCCTTAGTGGGATACATAGTTGAATACGGCTCTGTACCGAAACAACGCTTTCTGTGCACTGTCTCTGGATAGTTTAGAGTGCCGATATCAAGTGTCATCTACATATTGTAGGTTCCGGAAGCCGGGCTGGCACCTTACCTCACCACAGTTTAGAGTGCTCGTGCTTTCAAAATGGCACACATGTTGTGTTTTCATATATTGTCACAAAATTGTATTTGGTTCCAATATATCCCATAATTGTTTTGTTTTGTTTGTGTTTGTTTTTTTGTTTGTTTTTTTTTAAATACAAATTAGATGTCTAAAAGATAATCACACTTAATCCAAAAAGTTCTTATTAAACTTTCTTCACCTCTCCCCCCTGACCCCACCCAACACATGCTGCATAATTTAATTAATGCAATGACTGTTTGCTAACGCTATCACTACTATGATTTTACTATTTACACCACCTTTACTTTACTAGTATTACTATCGTCCTCTATCACCACAACCACTGCCCTAATATTTGCTCTTCTTTTTCTTGTTTTCCTTTTTTTTAAATTAGTATAAGAGATGATTATAATGATATTTATACTTGTAGAAATTTTGGCTACTAAATGAACTTATGATAGTGATGAAATATAATAATGGTCATTTTGGGGTTCTTCCATTCATCATAGCTTTTCTTGTTTTCTTTTTTCTCTCCTTGTTTTCTTGAATTCATTATTTCAAAACAAAACACCACTACGAACATGAAAACAAAAACAAGAAAACATTAACAGAATATAAAGATAAAATAAAATAAAATAAAGCAAAATACCCGGGACAAAACATTCGAATAACAACCATCCCCATCCCCCAACCCGTCTTTAAACGAAAAAGAAAAACAGAAAGAAAAAACATGTCAGTTGAAATTACTTGTGAATGTTTCCTTTGCCATTCCTGTATATTGGAAATATCTATCGGGATGGTTATCTTTCAAACGAAAAAAGAGGTGTTGATATTCATCAAAAGTTTGCTTCTCTCTATTGGTGGCATGAATTCCATGTCTTCTCTTTTTAGTGTAGGAAGCACGCTATCAAGTAACAAAAACTCTTTCATCAGACGACGAATCCATTTTCGACTGACTGACAACAGTGTGCCGACAAGAATAGAATAGACCGGAAATAATTATCCTTTGTTTACACACTAGAGAAATAAGTTCCTTACCATAAATAACTTATTTAAAGAATACTTATTTTCGGGATTCTTTATGTTTTCCCCTTAAGGCGTCAATAACTATGCAACCGAGGAAAAAATGGCGTCACCACGTCATTTTATGGATAATTATTGACCACTTGTGTTTAACATAGAAAGCAATAGAGAAAGGGCCGGGAGGGTGTTATAATAATGGATTCTTGTTTAGATCTTGTTGTAGTTATGATAGGAAGGTGGAAACAGATGGCTTTGCATTGCAGCCTACCTATAGTAAAAACCTGAGTTCAAATGTTAAAACATGGTGCAAAAAGGTCACGCGAAGAGAATAGTGCACGTAGATCTGCTCTCATGTTTAGAATGTCCGTCCGTGAGTTTTCGATTTTGTTTTTGGTTTTGATTTGGCATTTACATCCCTGTGTGTTTTGTTGTGTTTTATTTATTATCGACACTTTCCACATACTCCTTTTATTTTGTTTTATTTTGGTTTTGTGAGATAACGGGAGATATTAACGCGGTGTCGGTGGCTAGAGGGTGCTACTGGTAGGTTCTTTTCTTTTTTCACTCTTTCACTGATCTTTCATTTTACTCTTTTCGTTTAATTCACCCTGAGATGCTGCAAATAATGGGCTGGGTGCATTTCAATGAAATCAAACCAAATGATAACGTGATGAGATGCGTCGTGTGGGATGACACTGACAGTGTTGATGTTGATATATATTTTTAATTCTTAAAGGGAAAGATAAAGAGATTGGAAAATTGACATCAGAGACCATATGAAAATCGATAAGAAAGAAGAAATGTGTTATGAATAAATTTGTTTTAGAAATAATCAAGAGAGAGAGAGAGAGAGAGAGAGAGAGAGAGAGAGAGAGAGAGAGAGAGAGAGAGAGAGAGAGAGAGAGAGAGAGAGAGAGAGAGAGAGAGAGAGAGAGAGAGAGACACACACACACACACACACACACACACACACACACACACGGCTTATTTTAGCAGAATTAGGGCAAGAAAATAATAATATCTTATAATTGTTGTGATGAAAAGGAAAGTGTGATTATCTCGGACACCTGAAGAGACATCATAAAGTAGAAAGAAGACTTTAATGGAAGATAGGCTCCATCCAAAAGGGCCACGACCATTGGACGCCCACAATGGACCTTGAGTTGGTGCGCAAAGTGGTGCGTGATGAATTCAGCTGGGCTTTTATGACAGCCACGTTCCAGAAGGAAGATAGTGCTACATAGAGAGACAGCTGGAGAGAGATAGAGAGAGGGGGCGGAAGTTTAAACGACAACACCATAGCAAAAAAAGAAATAATAAAAGGAAGGGAATAACAAATAGATATAGGAAAATTGAGTTCGGATTGCCGAGCAGTAGATGAAACGTTGACGGTCATGAAATGATACAAAAATAGTAGTAGTAGTAGTAGTAGTAGTAGTAGTAGTAGTAGTAGTAGTTGTAGTAGTGGAAGTAGTAGTAGTAGTAGTAGTAGTAGTAGTGGTAGTAGTAGTAGTGGTGGTACTAGTAGTAGTAGTAGTAGTAGTAGTAGTAGAAATAGTAGTAGTAGTAGTGGTGGTAGTAGTAGTAGTAGTAGTAGTAGTAGTGGTAGTAGTAGTAGTAGTAGTACTAGTAGTAGTAGTAGAAATAGTAGTAGTAGTAGTTTTCCGTCGCTATTGCAGACATAAAAACAACGAAGGAGTAGAGATAAAGAAGAAGAAGCTGCAATAAGAATGGTACTCGTCCAAGATGAAGAAGAGGAGGAATAGAAGAAGAAGAAGAAAAGAAAACTCGGAAGAAGAAGAAGAAGAAAAACACTCGAAAGAACAAGAAGAAGAAGAAGAAGAAAAAAGGAGGAAGGAGAAGAGAACGAAGAAAGGATGAAAGAAGACGGAGAAGAAAGAGGAGAAGAAAGGAGAAGAAAGAAGAGAAAGAAGAAAGGAAAGGAGAAGAAGAAGAAGAAGAAGAAAGAAGGAAGAAAGGACACTCGAAGAAGAAGAAGAAAGAACGAAGAAAAAGGACGTTCGAAAAGAAAAGAAGAAAGGAAAGGAGAGAAGAAGAAAAAGAAGAAGAAGAAAGAAAAAGGACAGAAGAAGAAGAAGAGAAAGAAGAAGAAGAAGAAGAAGAGAAGAAGAAGAAAAGAGACGTTGAGAAGAAGAAGAGAAAGAAGAAAGGACGTGAAAGAAGAAGAAAAGAAGAAAGACACTCGAAAGAAGAAGAAGAGAAAGAAGAAAGGACACTCGGACGTTCGAAAGAAGAAGAAGAAGAAGAGAAAGAAGAAAGGACACTCGGAATGAGAAGAAGAAGAGAAAGAAGAAAGGACACTCGGAATGAGAAGAAGAAGAGAAAGAAGAAAGGACATTCGGAATGAGAAGAAGAAGAAGAAAGAAGAAAGAACATCGGGAATAAGAAGAAAGAGGAGGTTACCACGAAAAATAGAAATAAAGGAAAACACAATATGAGGCATGCGTACAACTTTAAATACTTTCAAGATATTTGATGTCAAACGTCATGCACCAATTCATGTCAATTGTTATTGTCATGTTTCCTTCTATTGACTCCTTTCATATTTCTGATACTTAGTTATGACATTCATGTTTTTCCTTATATGGCTGTCGATTCCGTGAGAAAAGCTTCATGTGATGTCCTGGTACTTATTTCTCGTCCTGTCTCACTTCCTCCGCAGTTCCGGTAAAGACGGAACTCAATTTACCCTCCGCGGGTCACGTGGGACTGATTGGCAGCCTGGTCGCCCAGTGCCGTTCTTTCTCTTTTTCTTGCCCCTTGTTAATGTTCTTGACTTCTTCTTCTTCCTCTTCTTCCTCTTCTTCTTCTTCTTCTTCTTATTATTATTATTATTATTATTATTATTATTATTATTATTATTATTATTATTATTATTATTATTCAGGGATGTAAATCTTTCAGATTTCAGATTATTTGAGAGTTTTTTTAGTTTTAACACATATATTTATCTCTTGTTTTCTTTTCTTCCTTTTACTAAAATACTTCTATGTTCGCTGTTATGAATAGGTGAGATGGGTTAGCACAACAGGATAAAATACCCGGCTCCAGGCCAATCGCCGATTGTTATACTAATCATCAGCGGAAACACGCTGCTTTATTTTAACTTTCACTTTCACTTTCAATGACGAACTACAATTTCCACACTGATCTGTGAGGCCCTACAACTCACACGATACTTCCTACAGATTGTTCATATTTTTCAGTCTGAAATCTACTAACGCATTTGTTGTGAAATAGCCTTTCGTGCAATTATTTTTTTCGGATATATTTAGACAATTTTGAGATGCACTGACTTACCTCTCTGCAGTCGTACGGTTTAGTTGTGAATGTGACCTGCGGTCGACGATTTTTCATTCTTTCATTCCAGGAAAATCGAAGCTAGAATCTAGAATCTAAGTCGTTTTAAACTTCCTATTGCGTTGTTTGCGACTTGTGTTATAATCCTATTTGTGGGTTATTGTGATTTAAATATTCTAATCTAGATCTAGATTCTTCTAGAGCTAGACAAGATTAAGATCGATCTGCTTGAGTGAAGTGACCTGTAAGATCTAGATCTAGATTTTTATTATGACGGCTTGACAGCCCTAGATCTAAGCCGTAGCTTTCCCTAGGCCATAGCTTGGATTACTATATCAGCGTATAAATAGATCTAGCTTGTTAACAGGTTAAACTTATTTCTTGCTCGGTGTTCCAGAGAATTTGAGATATAAATCTAGACTCTAGTCGGATAGAGAAATTTTGAAAATAAGCGCGCACGTTGTTGATCTAGATTCTTCTAGATTTAAATTCTTCTAGATTTAGATTCTAGACAGACAGGCTATTTTTTATGATAGATAATATGGATTCAATCTAGTAAGATCTAGCAAGATATATCTAGATCTAAGTCTTATCGTTATCTAGAGGCCTAGAAACTACGAGACTACATTTAGATTACTGGGTCTAGAATTGGTCGCACCCATTTTCTTCAATAACTTTCGTAGAACTAGAGTTAGATTTCTAGATCTACTTGGTAGCCTAGTTAATAGAATCAGAATTGATTTAGAATTTTGCTATAACTGTTATGATAACAAGTAAATCTTCAAAGCAGCTAACTGTAGATCTAGGTTAAAATGGATAAAAGCTAGCTTCAGAATGTAGATCTAGAAAATTTAAATGTAGATCTAGTAATGGTAAGCTAAAGACTAGGTTAATGGTAAGCTAGTTCAGAATGTAGATCTGGTTAGGTTTAATGTAGATCTAGACAATTTAACAAATTGGTGATGACCTGTCACAAGTTGAGGTTTAATGATCGGGTTCACTAGATAGTTAGTAGGAGATGTGATTGATCTAGATCGAAGTTCTATGTCTAAGAACAAACTCTGCTGTCAACGTAAGAGTGTAATGATGAATCTTTCTAGTTATATCAGGAAGGTTGAGAAAGATGGCATTCAGGTGCTGTTATTGTAAGTGAAATTAAATGCGGTGCAGGAGGTGTTCGATGTCTGAAAGTTTCATATTTCAGATACTTTCAGATTTGTTTTCCTTTGCTATTACTTGTTATAAAAGAAACGCAGGAAATAGTGACGTAGTATGCTATAAATATCCCCTTAACGGCACTGACTAGCTTGACGTCGACGTTGTCTCTTTCATCATGAATATTAT
>JAXRKP010000102.1:118307-133307 GCA_037039925.1 Doris montereyensis
CAGTCTGTCACTGTGGCCATAAAACTCTACTGAGCGGTACGACCATCGACGGACTGAGTCCGATTGACTCTACAGAAGAATTTGCATTATTATTAGCGGTACGACCATCGTGCAACTCAGTCTGTCACTGTGGCCATAAAACTCTACTGAGCAGTACGACCACGACGGACTGAGTTCGATTGACTCTACAGAAGAATTTGCATTAGTTTACTGTAGTGTACACCTTGTAGAACCAAAGCAGAACAAGAGTCGAGTTCGGCAACAAACAAATGATAAGACGCACTTAGAAAAACTGAAAATATAGGAGGAGGGGGGGGGGGGGGGATTGTTTTGGATCTGTTTGTTTATTGTGTGGTTGTTGTTGACGTTGGGGCTTCGAGGTCGGTGGGTAGGGGGGGGGTTGTGGTGGTTGTGGGTGTCTTGTTGGGGTACGGGAGTGAAGTGATTAATTTCATAATTCAGGTGACTAGAGAATATCAAAATCGTTCTAATCTTTGTTTCTATTTCGTGTTATTTCAAGTAATTTTTTCTGCATTTGCTTTGAGTCTTACATACACGAATCAAAGTATTTATTTTAAACGTTATTGGTGTGTTTGAACACGTGAACAGGTCTAAGTACGCCCCTTGTCACCCAAATAGGTCTAAGTACGCCCCTTGTCACCCAAATAGGTCTAAGTACGCCCCTTGTCACCCAAATAGGTCTAAGTACGCTCCTTGTCACCCAAATAGGTCTAAGTACGCCCCTTGTCACCCAAATAGGTCTAAGTACGCCCCTTGTCACCCAAATAGGTCTAAGTACGCCTCTTGTCACCCAAATAGGTCTAAGTACGCCTCTGGTCACCCAAATAGGTCTAAGTACGCCCCTTGTCACCAAATAGGTCTAAGTACGCCTCTTGTCACCCAAATAGGTCTAAAAACACCCAAATAGGTCTAAGAACGCCCCTTGTCACCCAAATAGGTCTAATTACGCCCCTTGTCACCCAAATAGGTCTAAGTACGCCCCTATATATTTATTTAGAGCTAGAATTTAGAGCTGTGTCCAGATTGATGTTGAGGTCCAAATAAAATGGTGTAGATGTAACTATTGACTCGATCTAGATGAGATCTGAGATCTCTTCTGTTGACATCACGATCTAAAAAAAAAAAAAAACATGTAGCCTTTCGAGACATCATCAGATTCTAAACGTTGATCTGGTCCCAGGAAAATCTGGATCTAGTCTACAGTATATTGTATTGTTTTGTTACTTCGATTAGCACCGTCAGCAATTCATGCGCCCCCCCCTGCCCCGTTTAGACATGCAATCAGTACAGGTATTTTTCTGGTCACATCGGATTGTGTGTAAAACTCATTGTCTGCATTTGTTTATGAGTCATAAACAGACAAATGAGATCATTGTGTTAAAGAGGAAAGTCCTGACAGTGTGTTTGCCAGCAGCTGCTCACGACATGTTACCCCCAGTAAGGCTGGTTTTTTTCTTCTTCTCTTTTTCTTTTTTTCTTTTTCTTTTTTCTTCTTCTTTTTTTCTTTTTTCTTTTTCTTTTTTTCTTCTTT
This sequence comes from Doris montereyensis, assembly GCA_037039925.1. NCBI lineage: Eukaryota > Metazoa > Mollusca > Gastropoda > Nudibranchia > Dorididae > Doris > Doris montereyensis. Next base: position 119,860 of record JAXRKP010000102.1, read on the forward strand.
TTTTTTCCTTTCTTTTTTCGGAGGTTGACAGATAGATAAATAGAGGAGGGGTGTGCAATAAAATAGAAGATATTGGATTGAAGATTGGATTGGGTGTGAATAAGAATGAGATAGCGGAGATAGCGACAAGGTTTAGCGTCCCCCGCAATGCTGAGAGAAAAGAGACGTTGAGGACGAGCCTACCGACGGCTGGTCAAGAAGAAACTGCATCGTGAAACTACCGGTGACGTCAGCACTTTCCCGATGTGTCGACAAAGCGTTGGAGAAAGTAGCGGCTGTCCCACTGAAAGGAATATCTCCTGTTGCAAGGCGAAAGAGAGCTCTTCGATGTTAAAAGGTTCCAAACTGATATTATAGATGTGGTGGTCCTCAACTCATGGCTGACGCACATTATCCCAATACAATTTCCTAGTAGTAGTAGTAGTAGTAGTAGTAGTAGTAGTAGTAGTCCCCTAGGCCCACTCATTTGGATGCAACTTTTGGCAGTGAAGAAAATAGTTCTCAAATTGGGGCTTCCCAGACTGCTAAATTTAGCTGTGGCGAGGTTGATTGGTCCGTTCTTTGCCGACCTGTCAGCGATTTCAACACCCCAAAATACACATTTCAACGACGTTTTGAACGTTATAAATGGTATCGATTGGTGTATGGAAGGAAACAACGCGTCTGTTTGTTACACAGATAACGCATTACGTCTAATTAGTCTATACCTGCCAATCATCGTCAGTCGGCGGACGAGAATAAGAGGTTTATTTTTGTAGACCAATGAATCAGTGATTTTAAATATTGTCTTGAGAATAATCGTGCGCTTCCTTCAGGGTGTGTCACGCTCATTGAAGGAAGAATCAATGACCTAAATAGGTATGCTTTTAAATTGGCCCTCTTTTCCCCTAGGGAAAATATAACGAAACGAGAATGTATCAAAGTATGTATAATAGATTATGGTTAGGAGTCAGTTGTTAAAGTAATATATGTGAATACGTAGCAATAATGATGAATTATTCTATAGGCCCAAATTCAGTTGTTAAAGTAATATATGTGAATACGTAGCAATAATGATGAATTATTCTATAGGCCCAAATTCAGTTGTTAAAGTAATATATGTGAATACGTAGCAATAATGATGAATTATTCTGTAGGCCCAAATTCAGTTGTTAAAGTAATATATGTGAATAGGTAGCAATAATGATGAATTATTCTGTAGGCCCAAATTCAGTTGTTAAAGGCACTCAATATGTTTTAGAGTTGTTCAAACACACGCAGTGGCATGGGGTTTTACTTACAGAGATAAAATTTTGCTAAGGAAAAGAGGACAATTTATCATGGGTCTCCCACCTATTATGATAATGGGATTCCCCCCCCTCCCCCAGGCTTTATCGATTGTAAAATTATAACGTTCAAATTATCACTACGGCGTTTGTTCTAGCATTCATTCATTGTTCTATTTATATACAAAGAACACAGCTGAAAGAGCAAATAAAGAATAGTTCGTTCGTTATTTGTGACTAATGAGGTAATATTATAGTAAAATGACGATACATTTGGCATGTTCTGATCTGAATTGTAATTGTCTTCGTGCAATTCGTTCAAATGGATTCCAAAATCGTTTTGACACACTGCGCTCTGACAATCCCAAAAAATACGCCTTGCCTCGATGCACGATAGATCAGGAGTTAGAGGGAAATTGCCTCAAATCAATTTCTGTATCCGGGGAGGGGGAGGGGGAGGGGGTGGTGGTAACCAAGGGACATCATACTTAAGCGTGTTGTAGAATTTGTTTGTTCGTTTAATTGGAATGTGCTCCGTCCGTCGTTTGCGGTGATCCCAGGTTGAGTTAAGACACGAGGACACAGCCAGATGAAATGACATGAAATGAAATGGCTTGTGAACGATCGAAAGCAAAGAAGTAAGACTAAGACCCACCCGCGACGGCCCTGCCCCCCCCTTCCACCCCCCCCCCTCAAAAAGGTTTTGCGTGTGATAGAAAGGAAGGAGGCGGGAGAGTAAAGACAGGCAGTCGGCCACGGGGGCCACACCAAGCCATGAATAAGGACATGAAATATTATTATTATGTTGGGATTTCCAATATGGACAAAAAACTGAACAAATACTTAAGGGGGAGGAGGGAGGGGGTTAACCAGAAATGATCTGCGCACCAGACACACACTCAAAAATGGCTGGCGTTCTCAAGCTCAAGCAAACTGACTGCTAACCCGTATAGGGGTGGAAAGGGGGGGGGTGTGCTGGTGGGTTCATTTTTATAGTCCCTTTTCTTTTATGTCATGCGAGCCAAGGTTCTGATTGGGAATCCCGGTCGTCAAGGTTATAGACGTTGTTCGATAAGCAAGTCACATACTCACAGTTGAGCGTAGGGTAATCAGGGTAGACTCCTGCTTTTCTTTTCTTTTGTGTGGGCATGCGTCACAGCGTGCTTAGCTTGCCACTGCTTGCCACGCCGCCATTACTTTCGCCCAGTCTGAATCTGAACAACACAGACCTAGCGCTACCCGTTTCGCTGCTGGGTCGACGGGAGGGACATAAAATGTTGCCCAATCTTGGGAATCGAACCGGCCTCACCGTGGTAGTCATACGCTGTGCCGACTGAGCTGCCGTGTTACGCAACTTTGTTACGGCGATTATTCGGACACATCATCGGTGGCAAGATAGAAACATGGCGAGCGAGTGACACATCCATTACTATTCTGATGGCTTCAAAGAGCAAACTACAAACAAAGGAGACGAGGTAGGCCACACAAACAAAAAAACAACGCTTGGGGCACCACCACTCAGATGAGACCTCAAAAGGCTGAAACTACAATTCAAGACAATACAAGACCTTAATAGGCTGAAACTACAATTCAAGACAATACAAGATCTTAAAAGGCTGAAACTACAATCCAAGACAATACAAGATCTTAAAAGGCTGAAACTAAAATTCAAGACAGTACAAGACCTCAAAAAGCTGAAACTACAATTCAAGACAATACAAGACCTCAAAAAGCTGAAACTACAATTCAAGACAATACAAGACCTTAATAGGCTGAAACTACAATTCAAGACAGTACAAGACCTCAAAAAGCTGAAACTACAATTCAAGACAATACAAGACCTCAAAAGGCTGAAACTACAATTCAAGACAATACAAGACCTCAATAGGCTGAAACTAAAATTCAAGACAGTACAAGACCTCAAAAAGCTGAAACTACAATTCAAGACAGTACAAGACCTCAAAAAGCTGAAACTACAATTCAAGACAATACAAGACCTCAAAAGGCTGAAACTACAATTCAAGACAGTACGAGACCTCAAAAGGCTGAAACTACAATTCAAGACAGTACGAGACCTCAAAAGGCTGAAACTACAATTCAAGACAGTACGAGACCTCAAAAGCTGATACTACAATTCAAGACAGTACGAGACCTCAAAAGGCTAAAACTATAATTCAAGACAGTACGAGACCTCAAAAGGCTGAAACTACAATTCAAGACAATACGAGACCTCAAAAGGCTGAAACTACAATTCAAGACAGTACGAGACCTCAAAAGGCTAAAACTACAATTCAAGACAGTACGAGACCTCGAAGATGTGCGCCACACTGCACTTAAAAGAGACAGCAAGGGGTCCCTGGGGAACTCGCAGCTTTCACACGCTTTCGATGATGAGGCACGTCAATGCAACAATATTACAAGGGCAGCCCATACAGAAAAGGTCAGCGGGAGGCCATTGAAGCAAGAAGTCATAGGGACATCTCATTCTCACATATTCACGTAGGTAAAGACAAACAGTGAGGCAATGGGAATGTTGGAAATGAAGGTAATGACATAAGATGGGAAGCCACATAGGAACAAAGACGAGACCAATACAAGGAATAGACAGGAAAAAAAATCCTGCCCACCATGGGGATCGAAGCCGCGACCTCTGCGTCGGCACCCATCGCCTCGCCATGAAAAGACAGCGTGCGCCCGAGGGAGCGTAGTTAGCTCGGTTGGTAACACGCTGTCTTTTCATGGCGAGGCGACGGGTGTGGACGCAGAGGTCGCGGGTTCGATCCCCGTGGTGGCCAGGATTTTTTTCTGTCTATTTCTTGTATTTGTCTCGTTTTTCGTTGTTCCTATGGGGTTTCATGTTATCTTGTGTCATTACCTTCACTTATTCACGAAGGCGCACGTTTTATTTTCCTCGGGGTTTTGGTTTATTTTCTCTCTTTTTTTGGGGGTTTAAACTCATGGACCCAGAGGCCACCAACTTATTTCAAACGAGACAATCAAAGTTCTAGGTTTAATTTTCCTTATTTTCCGTGCCTGCATACGCCTTTTTCCGAATTTTGTAAAAAAAAAAATAATAAAAAAGAAACCCAAAAAAAATCGCGTACCAGTACCACGCATTTTCTCATTCCACCCGAGCGCAAAATGGGTACCAGCACGAGTTAACATTGCGAAAGACTCGCCTACCACCTGGCAACTGAAAACCACCATTGTTTACTGTTAGACGTAGATCTAATACTCTTGTTGACCTTGTTGTCTTTTCTTTTCTTTTTTTTTTTTCTTTTTTTTCTTTTTTTTTTTTTTTTGTTTTGTTAAAAAAAAAGTGGACGAGTGAATAGACGAATACGTCATTGGATGACGAGATGAAAAGTGCTAATACGAATACCAACGGTTGAATAGATGTGTCAACTGTAAGTTCTTGATTGGATTGGGTGTGTGTGTGTGTGTCCGTGAGCGTGCTTGTGGGTTTTCTTTGGGGGCATTACCCAAGAATAACCTATAGAGATAAGATGAATGCCAATTGACTGAGAGCTGGACGAATGGTGAGTTCTAGAGGTAGATGAAAAGGAGGGGGGGAGTGGTGGGTGTCGTACTGCTGGTCTTTTTGTATGGACATGGGGGCGGTAAGCGTTTAGACTGAAAACCTTGATGTCTATAGGTTTTGAGATTTTGTTGTTGATAGTATGTGGTTTTTATCGTTTTTACTAGTATGTGGTTTTTATCGTTTTTATATTGTTGTTGTTGTTGTTATTATTATTATAATTATTACTCTTATTGTTTTATCATTATTATTATCATTTGCACTAGCATTAGTATCCTTACTAGATCTTTTAAGGCAATTATCGTATATTTTATTAGCATGATTGCTATTATCATGCTGTTATTTTTGTTTGTATTGTTATTGTTAACATCAATAGTAGTATTACTACTGTTCATTATTATCAATGATGACCCTGATCTGATGAATAAACACATCATGTTAAAAACAAACCTTCCTTGTATTGAATTCACTTTGGTCTTCATTTTTTTCGTTGTTATTTTACTGAATCTGGTTCTGCTAGAAAAACTTTATTTTTCTAGAAAAACTTGTTTTCATTGTAGTATAGTTGTTTTATTGAAATTTTGTTTTATTGTAGTGTTTGTTTTATTGTAGTGTTTGTTTTATTGTAATGTTTGTTTTATTGTAATATTTGTTTTATTGTAATGTTTGTTTTATTGTAATATTTGTTTTATTGTAATGTTTGTTTTATTCTAATATTTTTTTATTGTAGTGTTTGTTTTATTGTAATGTTTGTTTTATTGTAATATTTGTTTTATTGTAATGTTTGTTTTTATTGTAATGTTTGTTTTATTGTAATATTTGTTTTATTGTAATGTTTGTTTCATTCTAATATTTGTTTTATTGTCATATTTGTTTTATTGTAATATTTGTTTCATTCTAATATTTGTTTTATTGTAATATTTGTTTTTATTGTAATATTTGTTTTATTCTAATATTTATTTTATTGTAATGTTTGTTTTATTGTAGTGTTTGTTTTATTGTAATGTTTGTTTTATTGTAGTGTTTGTTTTATTGTAGTGTTTGTTTTATTGTAGTGTTTGTTTTATTGTAGTGTTTGTTTTATTGTAGTGTTTGTTTTATTGTAGTGTTTGTTTTATTGTAGTGTGTTTGTTTAAAATAATAATAAATCTTTATTGTCCTTTTCAGGCAATTCATCTTAGGTTCACATAAATCATTTTACATTTCACAATCCACATAACAAAGCGAACTAAGGGTGATAATAATGACATGGTAAAAAACAACAACAAAAAACAACAAAGATAGCAATGACAACAACAAAAAGTTAATCATAATAATAGTGGTGAACATAGTAGTCGCAGAAGTAGTACTAGCATTCGTAATATTTCTAGTAGTTGCCAACATTATAATAGATGGTGAAATGAACAGGCAAAAATATCATAATAATATAAGTAAAAGTAGATAGAAAATAATTACACAATTTGAGGATTTACATTTCCTCTCCTTCTCTCTCTCTCTCTCTCTCTCTCTCTCTCTCTCTCTCTCTCTCTCTCTCTCTCTCTCTCTCTCTCTCTCTCTCTCTCTCTCTCTCTCTCTCTCTCTCTCTCTCTCTCTCTCTCTCTCTCTCTCTCTCTCTCTCTCTCTCTCTCTCTCTCTCTCTCTCTCTCTCTCTCTCTCTCTCTCTCTCTCTCTCTCTCTCTCTCTCTCTCTCTCTCTCTCTCTCTCTCTCTCTCTCTCTCTCTCTCTCTCTCTCTCTCTCTCTCTCTCTCTCTCTCTCTCTCTCTCTCTCTCTCTCTCTCTCTCTCTCTCTCTCTCTCTCTCTCTCTCTCTCTCTCTCTCTCTCTCTCTCTCTCCTCTCTCTCTCTCTCTCTCTCTCTCTCTCTCTCTCTCTCTCTCTCTCTCTCTCTCTCTCTCTCTCTCTCTCTCTCTCTCTCTCTCTCTCTCTCTCTCTCTCTCTCTCTCTCTCTCTCTCTCTCTCTCTCTCTCTCTCTCTCTCTCTCTCTCTCTCTCTCTCTCTCTCTCTCTCTCTCTCTCTCTCTCTCTCTCTCTCAACCAGCATTCCATCATCAACCAAGACAACCATGATAATGATATTATAATATTGTCAATGTTCTGCAGAGAGGCAACTTAGTAACAGCAATAGATGTACATTGTCTTATCAGATTTACTAGTCTATGTGTTAGATCAATAGGAAATATTTTGACTTATAATTTTACTTCATTTGCTTGTTTCAACATTACAGTGTTGATATATTTTATGCTGTAGGGGACAAATGTAGCTTTATGTCGGTTGGTTCTACACCGAGATTCTCTATATCTTCTGCCGGATGGAAGTAACATAAATTCACTGTTCAGAGGGTGTTTTACTTCATCAATAATTGAAAGGGATTTTCTTTCTACAGCTTTTTTATAGCACTGCTCCACGCTTTGCAATTTCTCATTGACTATATTTCCTGATTCTTTTACCAATCTTGTAACTTATTTTTCTGCCTTACACCACACCTCCATACCATACAATAATGCCAAAAGTTATGATACTCAACAATAACGATTGAAATATTTGTTTCATGGTACTTTTGCTTGTACCAAAGACTCGTAATTTTCTGAGAATGTACAACCGCTGTGAAGCTTTCTTAATGATATTTCTACATGAATATTGAAATTTAGAGAGTTGTTGATTAAAACACCAAGATACTTAAATTCTTCGACTATTTCAACGTCTTGAAGATGTATTTCAACTCGCTTTTTATCTTTGATGCATTTTGAATAAAAAAAATTGCTCTTTTGTTTTTAACGCATTGAGCTGCAGATCATTTTGTACACACCAACTTTTGAAATTTTCGATTTGATCAAAGTAGTGAGCGTCCGATTCATTGTAATTCAGGGGACCCAAAATTGCTGTATCATCTGCGTATTTGATAATCACACATTTTTCATTATTTGGGACACAGTCGTTTGTATATAAAATGTACAGTAACGGTGAGCTGACACAATAATGTTTGTTTTTTGTTTTATTGTAGTGTTTGTTTTATTGTTTTTGTTTTATTGTAGTGTTTGTTTTATTGTAATGTTTGTTTTATTGTAATGTTTGTTTTATTGTAGTGTTTTATTGTTTTTATTGTAGTGTTTGTTTCATTGTAGTGTTTGTTTTATTGTAATATTATGTTTTTTTATTGTAGTGTTTTGTTTTATTTTGTTATATTGTAGTGTTTGTTTTATGTTTTTTATTGTTTTTGTTTTATTGTAGTTTTATTTGTTTTGTTTTATTGTAATATTTGTTTTATTGTAGTGTTTGTTTTATTGTTTTTGTTTTATTGTAATATTTGTTATATTGTAATGTTTGTTTTATTGTTTTTGTTTTATTGTAGTGTTTGTTTTATTGTAGTGTTTGTTTTATTGTAATGTTTGTTTTATTATGTTTTTTTATTGTAATGTTTGTGTTATTGTAATTTTATTGTAATGTTTGTTTTATTGTAGTGTTTGTTTTATTGTAATATTTTTTTTATTGTAGTGTTTGTTTTATTGTTGTTTGTTGTTTGTTTTTATTGTAGTGTTTGTTTTTTTTGTATTTTGTTTTATTGTAGTGTTTGTTTTATTGTATTTTGGAGTATTTGTTTTATTGTAGTGTTTTGTTTTTGTATTTTTATTGTAATGTTTGTTTTATTGTAATGTTTGTTTTATTGTAATTTTTTTTTTGTATATTTTTGTAGTTTTTTATTGTAGTGTTTTTTAGTGTTTGTTTTATTGTAGTGTTTGTTTTTGTTTCATTGTAATATTAATTTTTTTTATTGTAATGTTTGTTTTATTGTAATATTTGTTTTATTGTAATATTTGTTTTATTGTCATATTTGTTTTATTGTCATATTTGTTTTATTGTCATATTTGTTTCATTGTAATATTTGTTTTATTGTCATATTTGTTTCATTGTAATATTTGTTTTATTGTCATATTTGTTTTATTGTCATATTTGTTTATTGTAATATTTGTTTTATTGTAGTGTTTGTTTCATTGTAGTGTTTGTTTCATTGTAGTGTTTGTTTTATTGTAGTGTTTGTATCAGTGTTTGATTGTCATATTTGTTTGTATCAGTGTAGTCATATTTGTATCATTTTAATATTTGTATCAGTTGTAATGTTTGTATCAGTGTAGTGTTTGTATCAGTAGTTTTGTATCATTGTAAGTGTTTCATTATTGTAATATTTTGTATCATTGTAGTGTTTGTTTCATTGTAGTGTTTGTTTCATTGTAGTGTTTGTTTCATTGTTCAGTGTTTTGATTAATTGTAGTGTTTGTTTCATTGTAATGATTCTTTCATTGTAGTGTTTGTTTTCATTGTAGTGTTTGTATCAGTGTAGTGTTTGTTTCATTGTAGTGTTTGTTTCATCGTAGTGTTTGTGTTTGTTTCAGTTTCCTCTTAATTCACTCTGAGATCAGGGGCGTTATAGCGAAACCATCGTGTTGTGAGTTTGTAACCACGACGACCATTTTGGTTAGTTGACTGGAGTCAACATATGGTTCTTCAACATGCCAAGTCATTCATAATAAAGCCTTCACAGAACCTTTCAATATACTAACTGGAGTCAAGCAAGGATGTCTATTATCACCGTTCCTTTTCTTGATAGCAACGGATTGGATCATGTCAAAAACAACGACAGGACACAGAACAGAAATTCAATGGTCATCAACTCATCAACTGGAAGATGTTGATTTTGCCGATGGTTTTAGGACTTCTCTCTCATCGACATAATGATATCGAGAAAGAAGGGGAAAAAACAGAATGGCCAAGGAAGCAGCGAAACTCGGAATGAATATAAACAAAAGGAAAACTGAAGTTCTCGGAATTAATAACTTGAATACTAACGTCACCGCACTTGATGGAATGGAATTAGAATTAGAAGATGTCAGCCAGTTCACATAGTTGTGCAGTGTCGTAAGCAAAACAGGAAGGACGAACCAGGATATTGATTTGAGGAGTTTGATTGAAGTACCAATTTAAGTCTCGTTCCACGAGCCCTAATAATGTGGGCATGGTTTTTCCCAGTTTAGAATGCATACTGAGCAATTCCAGTCATCAGCTCTGTCTGACTAGTAGTAGTAGTATTGTAGTATTGTAGTACACACCGTTGGGGGGGGTAGTTGTCCAACTACTCTAACATCTTTATTTCTTTATCTGTCTCTTCTTGTGACGTTTAGCGTCTTTGTGAGAGACATTTCATTTCGCATGCTCTGGTCTTGCTTTGCTGTGCTTTAATGAGGGTCTAGATTCGGCACTGGCTGGTAGGTAGCAAAGAGTTGGAATGAAAATTGATTTGTTTTCTCCATTGGGATATTTTGATCAAGCTCACCTACCACTCCAGTACAAATCTGCAAAGTCCTGTGAACTGGTCAAAGATTCCCAAAAGGCGTGATTTATCGCCAAAGTACTCGCAGAAGTTGACCCCAGAGATTTCGTAAGACCATCGACTTATTCCTTCTTACAACAATTCTCAGTTACTGGAAACAGTTGGCAGAAAAAGCTGAAAAGAGCTCCAGCTGGATTTGATCTAGATCTAGTAGAAATAAATGAGAGATTGCTGCAGCCCACCGTGTATTGATAAAGAATGATAGCTTGACAAAAAAACAGTCACAGACCAGATAAGTCATGCAACAACGAGCAATAATTTATCTATTCATCTGCCCACCTATCTATTTATCTTTCTATTTATCGATCTAACTACATACCTATGTATTAAAATGCATCTATCTGTCTGTCAAACACATACAATAACTGACATTTTTTTCCTGCTTGCTATCTTTGTTCCCTTTTCTTATAAAGCCAATGTGCTTGGTCAGTGTAATACTTTTTAATAGAATAGGCCATCAATTTACTTGGGTCCCTTGTTTTCTTTTCTTCTTCTTCTGTTTCTTCTTCTTCTTCTTCTTCTTCTTCTTCTTCTTCTTCTTCTTCTTCTTCTTCTTCTTCTTCTTCTTCTTCTTCTTCTTCTTCTTCTTCTTCTTCTTCTTCTTCTTCTTCTTCTTTCTTCTTCTTTTTCTTCTTTTTCTGCTCGTCCGTCTTTTTTATTCTCCGTCTCATCAGCCACTTTCCTCGTTATTGTACTCTCTCGGCCCCCCCCCACCCCTCTCTCTCTCTCTCTCTCTCTCTCTCTCTATATATATATATATATATATATATATATATATATATATATATATATATATATATATATATATATATATATATATATATATATATATCGTATGATTTTGAACTCAATTACAACATGATTTTATACACAAAGCGAAAGTGGTGGATTGTAAATCAAATAGCTCTTCAACTTCAATATTATGTTTTATAATTTATTGTTCTGAATCGGATTGTGTCAAACGAGACTGATACTGATACTAGTGATACTGAAATGTAATCTAGCTGTGGTGGTAAGGTTAACTTTTCGCTGGATCTATTCTACCTGTAGGATTTTTTTTTTGTGATAAAAAATCTTGACATCGCCTACGTTCACCATCCTCCTTTTCCTCTTCATCATCCTCATGATCATCCTCATCAGCAACAGCAGCAGCAGAAGCAGCATCCTCATGATCATCCTCATGATCATCCTCATTAGTGTTACAGCAACAGCAGCAGCAGAAGCAGCATCACTATCATACTCTGTTATTATTAAATACTATTGTGTTAGTGTTACTAATTACTAGTGTTACGCATCACATTGGACAAGCCACAAACTTCTCTCTTAATCTTTTCCATCTCTCTTCAACCACAAGTTTTCCCCATGTCTTTCATTTCTCTATCAATTGCGTTTGTCTCATCATTAAAACCAAAAATGACATTTAGACATTACGACAACACCATACTAGTGATAAGTAATATATAGGGAGGCGTTGTAGCTAGACTGTACTGTTGTGGGGTTTGCTGTAACCACGACGGCACTGGTTCAGAGCTCAAGGCTGACCCGACTGTTCCCCCCCCCCCCCCCCACTACGTTGAATGTACTCGTAGGAAAGGGCTTTCACTCTTTCTTTCATCACTTGACTAAGGTGTAAATGAGTGAGTTTCCAGCTAAAGTTATACTAAGGTGTAAATGAGTGAGTTTCCAGTTAAATGAGTTATAACTAAGGTGTAAATGAGTGAGTTTCCATCTAAAGGTATACTAAAGTGTAAATGAGTGAGTTTCCAGCTAAAGGTATACTAAGGTGTAAATGAGTGAGTTTCCAGTCTAAAGATATACTACTAAGGTGTAAATGAGTGAGTTTCCAGCTTAAAGTAAATGAGTGAGTTTCCAGTTAAAGGTATACTAAGGTGTAAATGAGTGAGTTTCCAGCTAAAGGTATACTACTAAGGTGTAAATGAGTGAGTTTCCATCTAAAGGTATACTACTAAGGTGTAAATGAGTGAGTTTCCAGTTAAAGGTATACTAAGGTGTAAATGAGTGAGTTTCCATCTAAAGGTATACTACTAAGGTGTAAATGAGTGAGTTTCCATCTAAAGATATACTACTAAGGTGTAAATGAGTGAGTTTCCAGTTAAAGGTATACTAAGGTGTAAATGAGTGAGTTTCCAACTAAAGGTATACTAAGGTGTAAATGAGTGAGTTTCCAACTAAATGTATACTAAAGATATACTAAGGTGTAAATGAGTGAGTTTCCAGTTAAAGGTATACTAAGGTGTAAATGAGTGAGTTTCCAACTAAAGGTATACTAAGGTGTAAATGAGTGAGTTTCCAGCTAAAGGTATACTAAGGTGTAAATGAGTGAGTTTCAGCTAAAGGTATACTAAGGTGTAAATGAGTGAGTTTCCAGCTAAAAATGGTGATTTCAGAAAGATACTAAGGTGTAAATGAGTGAGTTTCAGCTAAAGGTTAGTCTTGTCAGACGTGAACTGTGAACTGCTCCTGGGGAGTTGAGATGTTGTGTTTTGTTTGTGCCCTCCACTTCTTAACTGCATTCTGTGCAAGCTTTTGTCCATCTATCCTTTTGCTATACAGCCAGCACATTTCCAGATTGTTTGTTTGTCTGAGTGAGTGTTTGATGACGTCAGTGACCCCTATTTTTTTTTTTTTTTTTGTGGTCTTATTTCGATGCAAGAGATCTCATCTAGGACTCTGACATACGTAGTATTTTTCTCTCCATTAAGGCGGTATCTCATACAACGTGTGTGTAAAACATGCACGGTTTTAGAAGATGCAACGGTTTTTCAAAGCCGTGCAGATTTTCTGTTCTCATATCAGCAGGCGTACAAACATGGATTTTGTCGTAGCAATTCGATGAATTGTTCGTAAGTAGGTGCGTGGAGTCGAGTGCGTGTGTGTGCGTTTCTGTGAATGGGGAAAGGGATCAGGGTGTGTGTGTGCGTTTCTGTGAATGGGAAATGGGATCAGGATGTGTGTGTGTGTGTGCGTTTCTGTGAATGGGGAATGGGATCAGGGTGTGTGTGTGCGTTTCTGTGAATGGGGAATGGGATCAGGGTGTGTGTGTGCGTTTCTGTGAATGGGGAATGGGATCAGGATGTGTGTGTGCGTTTCTATGAATGGGAATGGGATCAGGGTGTGTGTGTGCGTTTCTGTGAATGGGGAATGGGATCAGGGTGTGTGTGTGCGTTTCTATGAATGGGGAATGGGATCAGGGTGTGTGTGTGCGTTTCTGTGAATGGGGAATGGGATCAGCGTGTGTGCGTTT